>CM074946.1:2629428-2631928 GCA_037577455.1 Pangasius macronema
AAGAAGAAGAAAGAAGAAGAATGAAGTGATGTATCTGTGATTTTAGGGTCAGTCTGTTACTTGAATTGAGTCTTGTTTCAGATTCTTTGGGAATATTTTCTCATTGTGTCTTAGGCGTAATAAACACCTTGAGGTTCTGGACTTGGTGTGTATGTCATTGGACCTGAAGACGATCAACCGGACATTTTAAAACACAGAATGCAAAGTTGCTGAGTGCAAAAATGAGGTGTTGACGTCATAGTACATGATGTCAAACAGTTCACAGATTAAACATGATTTTGTAAAATACAGAGCCACGATTGATAGTGTTGGGAATCTTTTTTTTTTTTTTTTTTGTCCAAGCACACAAAACATAGTAAACATGCCAAACTGTTCACACAGATACATCTCCAATCCAGGAAACACTCATCCAGTCTTTTTATTGCAATTCACAGTGTAGCCAGAAGAGGGCTCTGAAAATGACAAATTGCTGCTTTAATGTATAGAACTATTATGTATCACTGGATACATGCATGGGGAATGGGGGGCTTAGTGGTTAGGTCACCTCCAGGCCTGGGGGTTTGAATCCTACCTCAGGTTTGCATTTGCATGCTTCGGGGGGTTTCCTCTGGGTACTCTGGTTTCCTCCACCAGTCCAAAGATGTGCATTGTAGGCTGACTGGCATCTCCAAATTGTCCATAGTGTGTCTCCCCTGCCTCGTGTTCCGAGTCGCCTGGGATAGGCTTCAGGCTCTTCCGTGACCCTGTGTGGGATAAGAGGTACAGACAACGGAAGGATGGATGGATGGATACAAGCACGCAGGACTTTTAGGTGTGTTTTGGAAAATAATATTTGGAAGTAAGGCTGATGATGTGGTAGAGCTAAAAATAATGCTGGGAATCCTGCGTTCAGGCTCATTTACTGGTGGCCTACAGGGTCATACAGGGCAGTTTGACTCTCTGTCGCCCCCTCATGGTGGATGTGTTTAACCAGGGTGAAGGTAAGCTTCAGGTTTGAGGAGGAGAGTTTTGGTTTGGGGTATAAAGTGTTTATTTTTTTTGGGGGGGGGGGATATGTATTTTTTTTATTGGATCTGTATTTTGAAGTCTGTGAATCTGTGTTGTTGTTGTTTTTTTGTGTGGACTGAAAAATGAGTCAAAAACCAGAAGAACACAAATAAGATGTGTTGGTGAAAGGAACCCCCATCTCTCTCTCTCTCTCTCTCTCCCTCTCTCTCTCTCTATCTCTGTGATGGTTTGGGAGGCTGAAACTTCTCAGTGTGTGCATTAATTGCTCTATAAAGCCGTGACAGTGACTCTAGGCTCCTGTGCCATTTCACTGTCTGCCCGCAGCACAAAGTGGATTTTGGGTGACTCATAGACGTGTGTGTGCGTTTGCGTGTGCATGGGTTGTGCGTGTCTATGCGTGTGTATGCGCGCGCGGAACGGATAAATTGAGTCGATTCACGCGTTGGGGGAAAAAAAGAGAGAAAGAGAGAGAGAGAGAGATTTAATCCAGAAGAGGCTTGAGCCGGGGTTTGTTCAGTCTGGTGTTCCTTGGGAGATTTTCACCCGTTCATAAGGCGATATAAAGAAGATAATACACCCCACAGACACCCACACGCGCGCACGCACACACACTCTCTCTCTCACACACACACACACACACTCTCTCTCTATCTCTCTTTTGGGTTGTCTGGATTGTAGCCTACAGAGCTGGAGCGGAAGTCTGTGCAACACACCTGTAAACGGTAACCTTCTTTACTTCTTCTCTTTTCTTTTTTTTACATGAAAACGATGATTTATTTATAATTGCGTGTTTTTATTACATAATTAATTAAATGGCTTAAAAGTGTGTACAGTTAGATCCATCATCATTCTGTGTGTCTGTGTGTGTGTGTGTGTATGATGTGTGTGCATATGATGCATGGTGTGTGTGTGTGTGTGTGTGTGTGTGTGTGTGTGTGTGTGTGTGTATCAAAGCAAATGGGTCAATAAAAACACTTAGGATTCGGCTCATTTAAAAAACACGAAGTCATTTAACACATGAGTAGCTGTGTTCATTCACTTCACACTCTGACACTGAGTGATGTGTATGGTTTTGTTATTTAAAAAAATATATATAAAAAATTTAATTTTAAAAAAAGCATCTTAACTGAGGAATATACAATTATATATATATTTTCTCCCAAAGCATTCGTTTGGAAAATGTTACAGTGAGCATGAGCAAGAAAATCACCTGAAAATCATTCAAGAAAGAAAAAGAAAAATGTAAAGAAAAAATACTTCTGATAAAAACAGCAGAAATTTATTGTGCTGTTTGGAAAACATTAAATTAAAATATATATTTTCCCGAATAATATTTTCATCAAAAAAAATCTATTGTCTATTTAAATAAAATTGAATCTTGGTGTATTTAATCAGTATGAAATGCAGATATGCGTCCATATTAATTACTGGTAGGAAATAAGGAAATTGATGCTGATGTAAATAAAAATAAAAATAAAAATAAAAATAGATT
>CM074946.1:2634428-2642957 GCA_037577455.1 Pangasius macronema
TCCTCAGCTTCTCATCAGCTTCTCATCAGCTTCTCATCAGTTTCTCCTCAGCTTCTCCTCAGCTTCTCATCAGCTTCTCATCAGCTTCTCATCAGCTTCTCTCAGCTGCTACAGGGTCCAGACATTGCAACATTTATTGCAGTACATCATTTGTACCTTTAGTATCTAGATTTATCCCTGAAAACATGAAAATAATGTACCTTGAAAAATAACCTAAGTTACATCCAACTAATATTTCATTAAACCTTAAACCTTAAAAAATTAAATGAAAATTAAACGCATACGTCTTTATATCTTTCCTTGTCGCTCAGGGAGTGCCATCATGTACGTATCTATGTATGAAAACGTGAATATAAATATAAATAAAACTAATAACAAATGATTAAGGTATATATTTGGACCTTAAGGACCACTGATGAACTCTAAAACACACACACACACACACACACACACACACACACTAGTGTAAAAAGATACATACTAATACTACTACTACTACGACTACTACTACTAATAATAATAATAATAATAATAATAATAATAATAACCAGCTGCCCTTAAACTATTAGCAAGTTGGTGTTTATAATTGATAGATTTGATCATTTATAATATTCATAACATTCATAAATATTATAAATACACGCTATCAAGGATCCTCAAAACATTTCGCAGCCGTTCAACTATAAAATAAATTCCATGGACAGATTTATTTCATGAACGTTAATAAAAATGCGCATGATCATCTTTTTTAATATTTATCAGAACCTTCTAGTCCTGAGCTTTCCATGAGCATGAGCTCCAGGTTGATGTTATTTATATGGAGCTGTTTATGAATTTATAGACATTTATACAGAACATTTCTGCATGAGATCAAAGAACGAGGCGAAAACGTGCAAAGAGTGTCTAGTTAAAGCTAATCAGAAAATCGTTTAGCTTAGCATGCTGCTACACAGAGAGTCGTAGGCGTAAATACTTTCGCTTGAGAAGGTGTCGCGTAGATATCGATATCTTACTGAACAACTACAGACAACTTACTGAAATTAAGACCCACGTGAAACGCACGTGTCTCTAATACGACTCTAATACACGTATTCTTCAATATT
This sequence comes from Pangasius macronema, assembly GCA_037577455.1. Lineage (NCBI taxonomy): Eukaryota > Metazoa > Chordata > Actinopteri > Siluriformes > Pangasiidae > Pangasius > Pangasius macronema. The sequence goes on from CM074946.1 coordinate 2,635,532, forward strand.
AATGCTGTTAATATTAATAACTTGCTGTAAGAAGATGTTTATTTGACGGCACTGGAATGAGTCTCCAGTGTCAGTGCTTTGAAATCGGAAAGGAAAGAACGTCTTCGTTGTATGACGAGCTGCATTTTGTTTTTTTGTGGGGTTTTTTTTTGTTGTTTTGTCTTAATAACTTCACTAGAGAGGAAATTCGAGGCTAGTAAGAGAACCACCGCATGTTACTGCGTGACAACAGGAAGTAACTTGTCTGCGTGACGTTTCCTGTAACTGTAAATGGATAAAAAGGAATGAAACAGTACGATTGTTGGCAAGCTGCTGTGGTATAAGAGGAATAAAACACTTCCAGACATGCTGTAATAGGAAAAGAATCAACTCCAGGGATTATTACATCAGCTTGTTGATAGAAAGCGGCCATTTTGTTCGCAGGTTCCTAATAGACAACATGTTACCTACAGTCGGAACAACACTATAAACTGTGACCAGATTTACAATAAAGTAATCATACAATCTAATATCACACACACACACACACACACTCACACACTCACACACACACACACACACACACCAATCTCAATTCTATATATTCAAGAATGAACAGAATTTATGCTTCAGTATCTTGGATGGGGGAAAAAAGGTAATAAACAAAAAATAAAAAAATTATAATAAATAAATAAATGACAATAATGCAAAATAGGTATTTTTTAAGAAATTAAACTAAACAACTTAACAACTAAATAGCACACATAAATAGCAGTAAAAAATATATATAAAATAAATAAAATAAAATAAATACAATAATTAAAATAATATAAAAAATAAATTAATAATAATAATAATAATACTTTCTGGATTTTTTTATTTTATTTTATTTATTTATTTATTTATTTTTATTTATTTTTTTTTATTTATTTTTGGTGATTGACCTTTTTTTTCATCTTTAAAATCCACAGTCTGTGTGTTAACAGCTCTTACTCTAGATACTCGCTAACTAGCTAGCCGTTTTTGTTTTTGTTTTGTTTTGTTTTTTTTCATTTTAATTACATCAACAAGCGGAAGCGCAAAAGTGAAGGAATTGATTTTAAAAAATTAAGTAGTGTTTTCCGGCCCGGATAAATACGAACACCTCACGATTGCCATTTCTTCGTGATCTGACGTTAGCTCCGTAATCTTATCAGTTACGTAAATTGCAGTTTCTATTCTTTTTACACCACAAGGGGGCGCCTGTGACTGCCTGATTCTCGTCAAACAATAGTAAAGTGTGTTTTTTTGCGTATCTGTTTTAAAATCACGGGGCCCTCTGGTGGTCCTGGGGCTCTTAGAGCAAGAAACGGCCTTGCTGACATGAATTAGCTCATATAATGACATCATTATTGGTCTATTTTAGGTTCATCAATGTCTGCTTTAACCTGGTCCTTATATAGACGTCCTTGGAAAATGTAACGAGCATTTTGAGGGTGTAGAAAAGACAGATGTTGTGGTTCTGTGGTTATTGGTACATGACATGGACCAATAAATGGATGTAGGCCTCAAGGTAGACCAGAAATGACCTAAAATTGGACCAGTGATGGTGTCTGTCTACGGGCTAATTCAAGTCAGGCTTGGCTGGACAAATAGGTCCAACAGATACACATTTACAAGACATGGTTTGTGTGTGTGTGTGTGTGTGTGTGTGTGTGTTTTAATCCGCTAGCACAACACCCAGTAACAAAACTTGTGTTATCATCGTTTACGCTCCTATAGCTTAATGGTGTAACGAGCCTGTTTCAGATCTCCTTATCTCGGATTCAAACCGGTTTGACTATATCAGGATATATCCATAACACACTCACACACACTTGGTAACAGGCTCACACACTGCAGAACGCCTGCTCAGTGTTGAGTTCATTCATCACGGTAGGGATTTGTCACTGCATCATAGGCTCCATTTGGCGCTCTCTCAGGCTCCATTTCTCTCCACCTCATAAAAATCTAAAATGTCGGGCACACACACTGAGCAGCTTTGATCTCCTCTGTTTGCAGCGTGCGATGGCTGGTACGGGGTCGCGCACGGCTGCACCCGCAAACTGGGCATGAAGATCTGCGGTGAGTTTATTTTCTTTCTTTCCTTCTTGACTCAGACATATCTGCAGCCTAAAGCGCTGGCCTTTTCTCACGTCAGACGTGTTCGGACCCGACCTTGGTTTTAACCTCTTCATCCTCTGGGACAGCACGGTGACCTGACCGTGACCTGCAGGGTCTCTCTCTCTCTCTCTCTCTCTCTCTCTCTCTCTGTGCTGCTTTATTATCTTATCATCCTGGTTTTTATGCCCCAAATCACAGACGAAAAGAGCAGAGCTGTCATCACATGTTCCCATCGCCCTAAAGGCTCAATCTCAAATGACTGCCTAATCCCTTCCCATGAGTGCACTACATATAGGTTATTTAATAGAATTGAACTTTTAAGGTCATTATTTTGTACTTATATGTAGTTAACGAATCCCAAATAGACATCTAGGGCACTAAATAGTCTGTAAAAGCCAGTAGACCAATTTTAAACCCTATGATGATGTCTTCTATACACTAAGTAGTGCCCTGGATATCCATTAGGGAGTCATTTAGGATTCACTTTACTCCCTATATTTGAACTACACAGTATATTGACCTTAACACGTGACCAATGAGAGCGATTTGAAATAATGAATCCTGTCGTACATGTGGAAAACGTGTGAAAGCGCGCCGCGTGTCAGGGGGACGGAGCTGAAAGGGCAGTGAGCAGTGAGGAAGCCTCGAGGCTGGAGTCAGCTCAGTGTCGTCCCCCTGTAACGCTCGGTGCTCCACGTCCTCCCAGGAGACCTGGCGATTATTTACAGTGGGAGGAGAAAAAGATCAGAACTCTCTCTGCTCTCTAACAGCCTAGTTTAGAGCGGAGATTATGGCCCCGTCTCGGGAGTCTGTCTCAGCACACTTCCTTTTTAGTGTCCACTAGAAACTAAATTAGGAAATTCATTCAAGTGTAATAAGGCAAATAGGACAATTAGTGCAGAGAGAGAGAGAGGGGGGGGGGGGGGGGTCAGAGTGAGAGAATGAGGGAGGGTGAGACAAACAGACAGACAGCTAGGCCAGAAAAAGGAGACAGACAGACAGACAGACAGAAAAAGTGAGAAAGACAGAAAGATAGAGTGAGAGAGAAATAGACAGAGAGAGGGAGAGAGAGAGAGAAGGAGGAAGTCAGAGTAAGAGAATGAGAGCGGGAGAGACAAACAGACAGACAGCTAGACCAGAAAGAAGAGACAGACAGATATACAGATTGAGAGACCAACACATGGAGAGAGAGAGAGAGAGAGAGAGAGAGAGAGAGAGAGAGAAACAGACAGACAGAGTAAGTGTGAGCGAGAGAGAGAAAGAGAGAGAGAGAGAAAGACAGAGTAAGAGAGAGAGAGAGAGAGTAAGAGTGTGAGAAAAAGAGAGAGAGAGAGAGAGAGAGAGAGAGAGAGAGAATGGTGCTAGGAATACAGTGGATAATTATAGGCTTTGGTTTTTTAATTTCTTACAGTTATTAAGTTTATATAAAACAATTAATTAATTGAACTAATTGATAATCTTTGTAATTATACCGACTGTAAGATTTTAAAGGATTACCAAAACAACGCCTCATCACCACATAAGTCTGGTAATAATTTACATTTTAATTACAATGCAAGAACTATTCTAAGTGGTAAATGGTGTGGTGATTTATTCTGTTTTATTAACAGCCCCTAACAGCCCCCTCGCAGCCCCCAACAGCCCCTCACAACCCCTCACAACCCCTAACAGCCCCCTCAAAACCCCTCACAACCCCTAACAGCCCCCTCAAAACCCCTCACAACCCCTAACAGCCCCCTCGCAGCCCCCAACAACCCCTCACAACCCCTAACAGCCCCCTCAAAACCCCTCACAGCCCCTAACAGCCCCCTATTCACCCCCCTCACAACCCCTTACAGCCCCTAACAGCCCTCAATCAGCCCTCTCACAGCCCCTAACAGCCCCCATTAAGCCCCTAAGAGCCCCCTCACAGCCCCAAACAGCCCCCTTACAACCCCTCACGGCACCCCAACAGCACCCTCACAACCCCTCACAGCCCCAAACAGCCCCTCACCACCCCAAACAGCCCCTTAACAGCCCCTTTACAGCCTGAAACAGCCCCTCACATCCCCAACAGCCCCCTCACAGCCCCTTTACAGCCTGAAACAGCCCCTCACCACCCCAACAGCCCCCTCACAGCCCCTAACAGCCCCATCACAACCTCTAACAGCCCCATCACAACCTCTAACAGCCCTCATCATGAGAAAAAGCAAGTTAATTTGTCGGGAAAAAAAATGATTAGGAAAGTAATACGCAGTCTCTGAGGCTATATAATTTAGGGCTAATTTGTGTTATCAAACAAAATCTTAACATGACTTAACATGATTATTAAAAGATTGTGAATTCACCAGGTTTAAAATAAAATAAAATAAAATAAAATAAAATAAAATAAAATAAAATAAAATAAAATAAAATACGGACAATATGGCTGTGCTGTTTTAAAGCGCAGTTTATTTGGGGGGAAAAAATATAATTTTAAAAATGATCCTTTTCTGATATTTTACGCTGCTGTGCTGTTGGACCTGATGGGAGAAAAACGGAGAAATCCAGCAAAATAAGCAGCTCTTATCTGAGGCGGAATATGAAGCTCCGCTGCACTGCTTCTCTCTCTCTCTCTCTCTCTCTCTCTCTCTGTCTGTTTTTCTGAGATAACACACACACACACACACACACACACACACACACACACACACACACACACACTGCACAGAGATAATCGATGTCCACTGGGAATCAGATGCCCGAACCAGTCCCAGGTTTTGTGCTACGAGTGATTTGACCAGTAACAATGCATTTGGGATTTTTTTATGATCTCGTCGAGAGATTTAACACAATGAGCCTCTTCGTCTGCTCTACAGCGATACTCCGCAACCACGCCGACATTAACCATGTGATCTTCCTGATTCTATTCTACAATAATAAACAACTCAACCAGTGCTGCTGTTTAGAATATTAAAAAAATAAAATTTTAAAGACTCTCAGTCATCTCATCACTGCATATGGAAAAGACAGTATTTGTATTATTTTGAAAAAATCATGAATTTTACAATAAATCAAAATGAAGTTTGTTATATAGTGGTGACAATAAACATAAATTTTAGTGTTACTGTTTAAAATGTAATACAATATTTTATTTTTAAAAATATTGTATTTTATAATTTTTTAAATTATTTTTTAAATTTATTTTATAAATATTATTTTATAAATTATTTTATATTATTATTTTATTTTATAAAATAAATAATAAAAAATAAAAAAAATTGTATAGAATAAAATTATATTATATTACTATTGCTATAACAACAACAAATATATATATATATATATAATTATTATATTATGATAAATATTATATATTATATATTATATAATCACTGTATAACAGATAGATAGATAGATTGTTTTTAATTTTAATATTTTAACTAATTTAATAGATAAATAAATAAATAAATAAATAAATAAATAAATCTGTTTATAGTGATACTAATAATAATAATAATAATAATAATAATAATAATAATAATAATAATAATAATAATGAAAGTGTTACTGCTTATAATATAAAGTAATAAATGAATCAATAAACAAAAGAAACTCTTTACCTCATTTGCAATCCCAAGATCTCATTTGGGATCATATCAGTGGTAAAGCATTTAGATTTTTTTTATAAATTAAACATTTAAATCTTTAATATAGCAGCTGATACCATTAAACACTACATTTTAATCAAAGTCTGTTTTTTTTTAAATTCCAGGCAAGTGTTTATAAAATAACAATAACTGAACAAATGAAAGACAAAAACGAAACGGTTTCTCAGTCCCAGTGATGTTGCCGCAGCGTCTGGGAAAAGATTTTATTACGCCATTATTTCATGGCACAGCTTTAGAAAATAAAATGTTTATTTTATGTCTCGCGTTTTATGAGCTTGTTATATGGAACGGCTTCCTGAGCGATGCTGTCTGGCGCAGGTGTAATGGCTTTAGACGCATCTTTAGACACGTTGGCTTCCTGCTTGTGCTTTTCGCTCTTCTTCACACCGGTTAGGGCTATAAAGCCTCGCTGATAGATCGGTGTCATGGGGAGCGGCGTGGATCAGATCTATAGCCCTATCAGATCTCTGTGCCTCCGGTTAAATGACATGTTTTCTGTTCGGGTCAGGCAGCTTGAGCACTCGGGCGGAAATGTGTTGGGGGTGTGTTGGAAATCACCACTAAAGTGTGTATATATATATATAAATATATATCTATATCTATATATCTCCACATCAGCCGTAGCTGTTAGTCAGTCAAACACAAAGCCATGTGTCAGGAGAATTAGCTTATAAAGTAGGCTGTCGCAAAGATCTGGACATGTTCCTAAGCGGCTTCCATTCCTCATCGTCTCGGAATGATGCAGGGTTTCTGCAGAAGAACAACAGCTTGGAGGAGAAAAGCAGGATGATGGGATCCTTCAGGGAGAAAGAGCAGAGTCATAACAGGGAGAACCGGGAGAAGGAAACGCGCTTCACCCGCACCGAGACTGACTTCTCCAACCTGTTCGCCCGGGGTAAGGCTTCTCCATCACTTACTTCTTTAGACACCATGTCACGCTGTGTGATGTTAGCTTTCTTTTTTTTTTTTAAGTTTTTTTGGTGACCCATACTCAGAATTTGTGCTCTGCATTTAACCCATCCAAGTGCACACACACAGTAGTGAACACANATCGGTGCCTTGCTCAAGGGTCTCACCTCAGTCGTGGTATTGAGGGAGGCAGAGAGCGCTGGTCATTCACTCCCCCAGTTAAAGCTAAGACTCTACATTTTGTGTATGTTTTACTATAAAATGATTTAATTAAATCTCTCGTCATACCCACTGTCGAATGCTCAGTTCTGATTGGTCGGAATCAGGACAGTCAAACTGAGCAGCCTTTATTTCCAGTCCCGATAAATCAACGAAAAAACTTCTGTCACTGTTACTAAGCCGCTGAAATGGAAATGCGTGATAGAAATAACATGGCTTAATTCGAGTGACATCATAAAAGTGGGTGTGGTCAGCATCAAACAGGAAGTAAACCCCAAAAAAGCTGAAGGTAGAAAAAAATAAGCATTATGTTTTTTTTTAATCGTGTACATATGGTTATAAGTGATTGAGTTCATTTGGACAGTCTTGATACAATAAGTGGAGAATAGAAAAGTGAAGATAAATAGTGGATGAAAAAAGAAAGAAAGAAAGAAAGAAAGAAAGAAAGAAAGAAAGAAAAACTGAAGGCATAAGGAAGGAAGGAAGGAAGGAAGGAAGGAAGGAAGGAAGGAAGGAAAAAGAAAATAGTGTAAAAGAAAATTCTATAA
>CM074946.1:2643057-2645557 GCA_037577455.1 Pangasius macronema
CCCGAGACTCGAACCCACGACCTTCAGGTTCACCTTCAGGTTACAAGTCCGACTCTCAGACCATTAGGCCACGACAGCTGGGTTACTGCAGGAATAAATCGGGTGTAGATTTGTTATCAGTCAGATTTACTCCTTAATACTCCACCGGCTGTGCCTGTGCCCTGAGTTTACACGTCAATGAAAGCTAAGACTCTACATTTTGCGTATGTTTTACTATAAAATGATTTAATTAAATCGCTCTTCATACCCACTGTCGAATGCTCAGTTCTGATTGGTCGGAATCAGGACAGTCAAACTGAGCAGCCTTTATTTCCAGACCCGATAAATCAACGAAAAAACTTCTGTCACTGTTACTAAGCCCCTGAAATGGAAATGCGTGATAGAAATGACATGGCTTAATTCGAGTGACATCATAAAAGTGGGTGTGGTCAGCAACAGGAAGTAAACCCCAAAAAAGCTGAAGTTAGAAAAAGCTGAACAAAATAAGCATTATGGGTTTTTTTAATCATGTACATATGGTTATAAGTGATTGAGTTCATTGGGACAGTCTTGATACAATAAGTGGAGAATAGGAAGGTGAAGATAAATAGTGGATGAAAAAGAAAGAAAGAAAGAAAGAAAGAAAGAAAGAAAGAAAGAAAGAAAGAAAGAAAGAAAGAAAATATTATAAATAAAACCAACCACACAAATAAACCAATGTACAAAGAAAGAAAGAAAGAAAGAAAGAAAGAAAGAAAGAAAGAAAGAAAGAAAGAAAGAAAGAAAGAAAGAAATTGAAGGCATAATGAAGGAAGGAAGGAAGGAAGGAAGGAAGGAAGGAAGGAAGGAAGGAAAAAGAAAATAGTGTAAAAGAAAATTCTATAAATAAACAAATAAATAAGAACGAAAGAAAGAAAATAAGAAAGAAAGGATAGAGAATGAAAATATCATAAATAAAACCAACCACACAAATAAAACAACATACAAACAAATAAGGTAAAGAAAGAAAGAAAGAAAGAAAGAAAGAAAGAAAGAAAGAAAGAAACTGAAGGCATAATGAATGAATGAATGAATGAATGAATGAATGAATGAAGGAAAGAAAAAGAATACAGTGCAAACAAAAAAAAACAATCAAATAAATAAATTTATGAAACAAAAGAACATTCTATAGATAAAAAGAAAGAAAGAAAGAAAGAAAGAAAGAAAGAAAGAAAGAAGCTGCAATCTATAGTCAGATGGTCATCTTACTTCTGTCCACATTCCTTTTCCAACAGTTATCTCAGTTTAGTTAATGTTCATCCATTTACCAAACATTCAGTGAAGTAATAAAGTTAAAGTCTTGGTTGGTGATGGTGTGATTAGATGAAAAAAAAGAAACATAGACAAGAAAAAAAGAAACAAGACAGAAACATCTGCTGCATGGAAGTAACGATGGTAAAATTCAGCTGTCTATATGGCAGCTGTCAAACAAAGCCCATCATGTCTTTTCATGAACTTCCTCCCTCTCCAGATTTACTTCCTGCTAAAAATGGCGAAGAGCCGACTATGCAGTTCCTCCTGGAGGTCATGGAGATCCTCACCAATTACGTTCGCAAGACCTTCGACAGATCCACCAAAGTTCTGGACTTCCACCATCCACACCAGCTCCTGGAGGGCATCGAGGGCTTCAACCTGGAGCTCTGCGACCAGCCCGAGTCGCTGGAGCAGATCCTCGTGGACTGCAGGGACACGCTCAAGTACGGAGTCCGCACAGGTACCATCTCAAATCACCTCCTGGGGTTCTGTTCTACACGTATGTCTGAGTCTAGCTGGATAATGGACTACTGTATATGCTGAGCAAATGAAATGTATGGAGCGATGGAGTTTAGATTGTGATATCATAAATATTTGATGGTTTTAGCCTCCAATGTGTCCCAAACTAGTAATATACTACCACCAGGTACAACTGGCTGATGGCTTTATCCCTTGGAGACAGGATACGACTGATCAGTTGAGGTTCAAAGTTCTTGCCTAAGGACCCAACACTGACAGCTTGGCAGTGCTGGGATGTGAACTCACAACCTTCTCACCAATGTCCACATTGGTTTCCTCTGGGTTGTCCCAAAAACATTCCTAATAGGATCAGACATGACATCCTGTCCATAAATTCCACCAAAGCCTGAGCCGATAGCTGCTTTCAGCTCAGATTTGATCTTTCCTTAAATAAGTTGGAGATAACCAAAATCCCAAATCAAAAACCAAAATCCCACAGCAGCTATTAGCAAGCTAGCTAGCTGTAAATGTACAATCTCAGCATAGCTAGTTACCTAACACTAAATCAACATGAAACTGCTGACTGTGACTAGCGGCAGAAGATCAGGGCCATCATTTCGTGTGTTGAATGGGGCAGCATGGTGGTGTAGCGATATCTCCTCACAGCTCCGGGACTCAATCCTGAGTTCAGGTTATTGTTTGGCAGCGTTGTATCAGGAAAGCAGCTGCCTTTTCATCAGAAGATCACAAGTTTGAATCCCAACGATGA
>CM074946.1:2648057-2653116 GCA_037577455.1 Pangasius macronema
TATTTCCTTTCCTTTCATTTCCTTTCATGTCTTCCTATTTCCGTTCCTTTCATTTCCTTTCATGTCTTCTTGCTTCATTTAATTTCATTTAATTTCATTTCATTTAATTTCATGTATTCTGTTTCCTTTCCTTTCCTTTCCTTTCATTTTCCTTCCACGTCCTCCTGTTTCCTTTCTTTTCTTTTTCTTTCCTTTCCTTTATTTTCTTTTCATGTTCACCTGTTTCCTTTCCTTTATTTTCCTTTCCTGTCATGTTTCTTTTCCTTTTCTTTCCTTTCCTTTCCTTTCCTTTCACGTCCTCCTGTTTCCTTTTCTTTCCTTTCCTTTCCTTTCCTTTCCTTTAATGTCCTCCTGTTTCCTTTCCTTTCTTTTTCTTTCCTTTCCTTTCCTTTCCTTTCCTTTCCTTTCCTTTCCTTTTCCTTTCACATCCTCCTGTTTCCTTTCCTTTCTTTTTCTTTCCTTTCCTTTTCCTTTCCTTTTATGTGCTCCTGTTTCCTTTCCTTTCCTTTCCTTAATTTTCCTTTCCTGTCATGTTTCTTTTCCTTTCCTTTCCTTTCCTTTCCTTTCCTTTCCTTTCCTTTCCTTTCCTTTCCATTTTCCTTTCCTCCTGTTTCCTCCTGTTTCTTTTCTTTCCTTTTCTTTCCTTTCTTTTCATGTCCTCCTGTTTCCTTTCTTTTCCTTTCCTTTCCTTTCCTTTCCTTTCCTTTCCTTTCCTTTCCTTTTTTCTTTCCTCCTGTTTCCTCCTGTTTCCTTTCCTTTCCTTTATTTTCCTTTCCTGTCATGTTTCTTTTCTTTCCTTTTCTTTCCTTTTCTTTCCTTTCCTTTCATGTCCCCCTGTTTCCTTTCTTTTTCTTTCCTTTCCTTTTCCTTTCACGTCCTCCTGTTTCCTTTCCTTTTGCGTCCTGCTCTTACATTCCTGTCCTGTCCTGGTGATTATTCCGGCTGTGCGCTTGGCTGTGGATGATCTCACACTCACTGCTGCTGATGTCAGGAGGTTATGTAAAGTGATTGTTTTTGCGCTCTGTGGCCAGAGGTGCTGGTTTCTGTTAGCGCTGTATCGAGTGATGAGCTGATAGCGCAGGCAGCTCCGGTACCCCCGAGACACGTTAGATTGCATATTGATCAGGACGTTTCATAAGAGCACTGTATTATAATAATAATAATAATAATAATAATAATAATAATAAAGAACAGAGCAGGAGACTTTGAACAGGCAGCATAAAGAATGTGGCTGCATATAGACTCAAAAGCAATCAAGTGTATTAAAAATGGTTTCTGTTATTTCCTGAGGTTGTGCTCACTTCCTGAGCATTTCCCCTCTCCTTCTTTTTCAGACACTGATACACAAAACCTGAGGCACATGCATTTTGTACTCTGATTTTAACCTGATATTACGAATTTTCCTTTGAGTCTTTTTCTTTACAACGGAGCTGCTGGAGCTCAGAATGGTCTCGTCCCAAATCTAGTTAACGGCCCATTGACTGAGCGTGACTGATGGCTGGTAGGAGCCGAGTGCCAGCTGAGACCGACCAGTCGGAGTGTGTGTGCCCCCTCCCGCCACATATCCGCCCCCCCATACCACCCCACCTCACCCCACCCCACCCCCTGGGCCTTGGAAACCCCACATTAGTGCCTCCCTCCGAGTGGCTCTTCAACTCCCACAGGAAGGAGTCGCTTCATTAGCGCCGTCCTTCTTTATATAAACGCATGGCTCCATTATAGAAGTCACTTATGATGAGGAAATGCTTGTTAAACCGCCATTACAGGAAGAATGGCTGGTGGCAGAGGGGAATTGCTTCGCTTAATACACTCTTATTCACATCAGTCCCACGCAAACACACATTTCACTGTAGCCAAAAAAAAAAACTGTACAAAGATATACTCAAATTAGCCATAACATGTTTGGTGATTATTCTTATTTAGTTTTTGTATTAGAGCTACAAGGCTAATATATCAAATCTATTTAGTAAACACATGCGCACATCTTCACGTACTCACTCCAGACTATACTGATCTGCAAGCTTATTCATAATACAGGATATATTGTATGATTTGGGAATATTCGTCTTTCTGCTGGAAAATTCAGGTTCATAATGTGGGTTGCGTTCAGGGTTGTCATGGTTAAATGGGTAAAAACAGGCTGTGGCAAACAAAGGGGAAGTGTAAGTGCGTAGCTATCAGTAGCTACATTTCAGTCTGAGGATATTTTAGCGCGTTGAAATCCTACGTTTATCGATACAGCTAAAATTTCACAAGTGTGGACGTAATCTTTCCGTGTTGAATTTTAGTGGGAAAAAAAATCCACGTCGATACTTCAAACGTCGCGAAAAAATAGTTCGGAAAGAGTTTTTTGCGAGAAAAACGGCATTTACGCAAAAAATATGTCACATGATAGAATCTACACTTCGAAGGAAGAATAGGGATGCGCACGCCATCCAGCGCGCCAAGATGCGCCAAGGAATTATGGTATGTATTCCGAAAATACGGTAAATTTCATTTGCCTGCGCTAGATTCAGCAGCAATCCACCCTCAGGTTGGTCCCAGAATTCCCTATTGCGTAAAGACCCTTTGGCTTTAAGGGCAGTTATGGAGCCCTATCAGACTGCTCCATTCTGACGTCGTCTTCTAATATTTCATACAATCGCGATTATTTCTGAAAGTAAAATGACAGTAAGCTGAACAATTTCAATGAATTGTCTCAGTACTCCCATTTTACACGACAAAAAAGGTATCCAGTTTGCGATATTAAACAAAATCACGTATGGAAACGGCTCAAGGGCAGATTTCTTTTGCGACACACCAAAGCTTATGTGACAGTTTTTTTTTTTTTTTTAAGGATGACATCATGACATCATCACGCACACCATTTTATTGGCCAGTTGGATGGTACACTAAGTAAGATGCCTACATAATAGTGACCAAAGTAGTGTTTCGGTGCATCTGGGTTGCTGATAGCTAGCTAACCTTAGCTAGCGATCTAAAATACAGCGTAGGAAGTAAATCTACCACACAGATATAGTAGTAAATATATACTGTGCAGCCAGTGGAGCTGACGTCAGAGATAACTCACTCTCTCTAAATCTGTGTTTGAATGCAAAATTGTGGACGCCTCACGTTAGTCAGTAGCCGCTTGTTACAGGTTCCAACTGGATAACAACTTCACAACTGGATAACAATACAAATTCCACAGCAAGAATAAATTGTAAGCAAATCAATGCCTGTTTAACCAGTTTAGCCTTTTATATATTAGCCTTTTTATACTCTCTCACTCTACTTCTGCCAGTCACCTTGTAATCAGACTTCTTTCATGCCTAAAGTTGGAAAGTGTTTACGCTTGATGTATCTTAGCTAGAGAATGACATATATATACAAATTTCCCCTGACACACTGACATTGACTGTGAATTACTAGTACAGGATTGTCAGGGTGACTCACAGCAGATTATAGATTACTCTCACTGCCCTGATTCAATAATGATTTTCTTTTTTTTTTTCGTTCTGCACATTGTAGCTTTAAATAAATTGGCTGGAACTATCTAAATTTACACATTTTTTACGTTTTAAATAGAACTTACCATTAACCCTAACCCTACGTTGGATGCGGTTTCGGACGGATATTTACAGAAAAGATTGTTAACCCTTTCTAGCAGAACATTGGCGGAATGGAAATTGACTCATCAGATATTTTCAAATCAGCAAAAAACATCATCATCGCAAGTCTGGTATAAGATTAGTCAGGACACTGTTGGGTTTCTGTATGTAGAGTATAGTGACTCTGTGTTTAGCTGCTGGTGAGCAGGGGGGAAATAATTCAATCAGACAGCACAACTTAAGCTTTTTTTGATAGTAGCCTTGTGTTGATGGGACTACCACAGTAAAATTATAACATTTAAACCTAGTAGGCTAAGGGGAAAAAATAAATACTTCTGAAAATCTATGAAAAACGATGAAATTCTTGCATCTACTTTCATATACGCCAAAAACCGCTACTGTGGAGTGTGACATCACAAACTACTGACTGACTACATTTGGGATAAAGGGGGGAAATTAAGCACATTTCGTTTTCTTCCTTTTGGTAGAGAAAATCGCAATCCATCATACGTGGATTGAATTGAACTGAATGGGTTTAATCTGAAACTTCCTAATGTAAACACAAGTCGCCTGTAAACGATTTCATCTTGGGCTTAATGTGTCCTGTGGGTGGAAAGGTCCGGAACGAAAATGCTCTAGGAGTTCAATAAAATAGCCAGAATATTATTGAGCACATTTGAATAACGAGGCTAATTTTTAATGTAGGATTATATCCTTAAAATCAGTATGTATTCTGAGGGTTTAGTGAAATTTATTTTACAGCTTTGTATTGAGACACTTAGTGTGTATACTATAATTATACAGTGTATATTGGATTATTTCTCCTTTCTGAGAAATAACCACAAAGGAACCACAAATGAACACCACAAAGGAAGACACACACACACACACACACACACACACACATGAACTTGTAAGAGACAAAAAAAAATAGAAAATCTGTCTGGTGTGTGCTTTCTGGTATAAATTCAACTCAGAGCACAAATGTACAGAATGGACTATAGCCTACATCTTGTGTGTGTGTGTGTGTGTGTGTGTGTGTGTGTGTGTGTGTGTGTGTGGGACTGTGGCTAGAGATAAAGAATGGGGACAAGAAAGCAAAATATATCTATTCATTTGCTATGGAAGAAAAAAAAGGAGAGAGGAAAAAGGGCGTGTATGCATGTGTGTGTGTGTGTGTGTGTGTGTGTGTGTGTGTGTGTGTGTGTGTGTGTGTGTGTGTGTGAAAGCATGAATTATCCAGTGAAGCTTTAACGAATCCTCGAAGAACGTTTTGTCTTTTGTACAAATTCCTGAAGCGATATTTCATTAAACGTTCGAAAGAGACGTTTTGTTAGTTAGATTACGTACATTTATAGATTGTTTTAGATCATGTTGAGGTTCTGAAAGTACATTTCGTTCCTCTTGCTGTAGTTTTAACAGACCTGCAAGAAATATTATAAAAGGCTCGTGAGTGTAACACTAAACAA
>CM074946.1:2654900-2674690 GCA_037577455.1 Pangasius macronema
ACCTTCAGGTTCACCTTCGGGTTACAAGTCCGACTCTCAGACCATTAGGCCACGACTGCCCAAGTAAACAACCTCAGGACATAGGACCATGACAGCAAGACGAGCTCATAATAAATTTATCTGCTCAATATCTGGAATGTCATGAATATTATTTATTGACTCTGAAGATAATATTAAAGATGATAATCTGGAATTTAAAAAAAACAAGGGATCTTTGCTTTCTAAAGAGGGTGTAGTCGGAAATGTTGAATTTCTGAATGTAAGTTTAACCTCCTTGAACCTTCTTTAAGTGTGTCGAAAGCATTCCGAGGATGCGATCGCAGACATTATTTAAGGTAATTGGACGCATAAATGGACATCAAGGAGTCCTGGTGTACTTTTAGGGAATGTTATGGAGCAAAAACGCAGCTGCGTGGGACCTTTTTTGTTAAAGTCTAAAGACCAAATGTCTTTACAACCATTTACTGACTCACACAGAAATTCTGTTGATCAATTCAATAGCTATATCGATAAATATTAAATGGGCTACATGGGAATTTTAAACATCCTGATTCGGTGTAATACGTGTACATTCTTTAATCTCGGACCTCCAGTGAGGCTATGCTCTCAGACGTCCTGTTTTAGTCCTTTTTTGCTTGCAACACCCCTCCCTCTCTCCCTCTCTCCCTCTCTCTCTTTCTCTCTCTCTTTCAAAATGACATAGAAATGTGCCATTCCTCTCTTTGAATGAGACGGATTGAGGCCCTTATCTCAGCCGAACAGCCGTGCCCTGCCTGTTTCCTGTCGCTCTGAACTCCGCCATTGAGACTGACAGATACTCATCACGCCATCAGACCCCTTCATTAAACCCCCCCCACCTCCCCCGAGCGAAAAGAGAGCTTATCGAGCCCATCGCGGCCCTCGTTTAATTAGCGGCATTCACAGCAGAATATTTTATCTGGGATGGGGTTCCACATCACGCCAGGCTTTTATGAGGGTTCGAAATTAGCCGCAACACAATCGAGAGCAGGTATCGATGATATCTGTGGAGGTCTGTTATTAGGTTTGTCGATGAAAGGCATTAGAAGGGTCTGTGCATTGCTTTTTTGGGGGGGGGGGGGAATGAAGCAGAGTCATTGAGGAGGAGGAGGAGGAGGAGGAGGAAGAGGAGGAGGCAGGTTTCCACTGCAGCTCAGTCAATTTGTACTAGTCAGTCAAAGAAGCACAGACGTGTGACAAGACAGATTTTTCTCCCGTCAGTCAAAATGTCCTCGTTTTTATTCAGTCCTAAGTCGCTGTCTGCTTCTCTTCATGCCTTTCCAGGTTCACCTACGAGATCGCGCCCGTGTTCGTGCTGATGGAGCAACTGACGCTGAAGAAGATGAGGGAGATCATCGGCTGGACTAACGGAGAAGGAGACGGACTTTTCTCGCCAGGTAAACTCCCAGAATGGGCTTTCTGGAAAGAAAATATTGCAGCAAATAATCATGTCTCCTCCTTCTTCCTCCCAAGAAACACTATTAAGACCTATAATTAAGCCCAACCCCTAAGTATCTCTCAGCCAAGGCATGTTTGATTCCTTCTTCTCTTTTCTTTTTGGCACAAAGAAACTAAGCGTCTAATGCTGCTAGCAAATAATCGAAGCCTAGAGCTTCCAGTTAGCGTCATGCTAACATGACTAAATCCTCATACACTCACATTTGTGTATAAACAGTTTAATAAAATAGTAGGATCTGTAAGGTACTAACACAATGGCGCAGGAAAATAAAGCAGAGATACCCTGAAGTGGATTATTTTCCTATGACAGCACGGCCGTGAAGTGTTTTATTCCTCTTATACCTCCAACAATTCACCCGTTTTAATCCGTTTATAGTTACGTTAAATGTTGTGAAACATCCACAAACCAAGTTAGTTCCTGTTATCGCTTACGCTATAGCAGCTCTCTCTTTGTTTTTGTTAATAAAATGTACTGACTGTTACACTGACACTGGAGACTCCTTCCATAAACGCTAAATAAAAGCGTCCTTACAGAAACCCTTACCGTGTCAATGATTAGATGTTTATTATATGCCTTTGTTCAATTCAATTCAATTCAATTATAGAAAATTATTCACCTTCTGACCAATCAGATTTGAGAATTTACTGTAACAGCGCTGTGGTATAACAATAAGCCAGATTCTGATTGGTCGTCGGGGTCAGACGTGACTCACAGTCTGAGGTTCGGATGGTTTTTGTTTTCTACACACAGGTGGTGCCATATCGAACATGTACAGTGTGATGATCGCCCGCTATAAGTATTTCCCCGAGGTCAAAACCAAAGGCATGTCGGCTGCACCGCGCCTCGTTCTCTTCACGTCAGAACACGTGAGGAACTTCGAAGAACTTGTCAATCTTTTCCATTTCGTCCAGATGTGCTCCATGATTGCCTGTAGACTGTAGACTTACTGTGTGTGTGTGTGTGTGTGTGCATATATATTGATATTCAGCACTTCCTGAAGTGTTTTATTCCTCTTATACCACAGCAATTTGCCACATTTATTTATTAAAGAACCGTAAGCCATACTATTTATCCATTTCTAGCTACATTTAAGCTACATTGTACTAAAATAATTATCACTTACGTTATAACAACTACAAACAGCTTGTCATGTTTGTACGAACAAGTGTGTGTGTGTGTGTGTGTGTGTGTGTGTGTGTGTTTGCGTCTTTGTAGAGTCACTATTCGATCGCTAAAGCCGGAGCAGCTCTGGGTTTCGGTAAAGAAAACGTCATCCTGCTCAGCACCGACCAAAGGTAACAAATCAGTCCACAATCACTGTGTAGAAAACATAAAACACAACGCCAAAAAAAATTAGCAAAAATTTTTTTCTTTATCAGAATATCTTTAGATGACGGTGTCTAATATCTTTCGATTTGCTGGTGTGTTTCAGGGGTCGAGTCATACCTGCAGACCTGGAGGCTAAAATCATCAGCGCCAAACAGAAGGTGAGCGCAGGAGTGTGTCTGTTATAGAGAAATGGGTTCTTCGAGCTGTTCAGTGCGAGTGTGTGAGCTTCGCGTCTGCTCTAATGGAGCTCAGTGGATCGATAAAGCGGCGTGACGAGCCTGTCTTCCTCTGACAGATGGACTGCACTTCGCTAGCCCTGCTTTGTTTGCTTCATTAGCCACATGCATTCTAACTCAATAAATGGAGCCTTAATTGGACAGTACCTGTCTTTAATGCTTCTGTTTCATGTGTGTGTGTGTGTGTGTGTGTGTGATATAGGGTTATGTTCCACTCTTCGTGAACGCAACAGCCGGTACCACAGTGTACGGAGCGTTCGACCCCATCAACGACATCGCAGACATCTGCGAGAAATACAACATGTGGCTCCATGTGGACGTAAGCGTTCTTTACACCTTCTTAACTTCCTGAACTGCTAAGAACTTGCGATCCTGGGAAGAACATGCTCTCTGTGATACCTAACAATCCCGCAAGGACACAAGGACAGGAGATACATGGCAAAGACGTCCAGTTAACCTATAGTCGCCTTCCACTTTATTAGGAACACCTGTACACCTGCACGTTCAGGAGCGCAACGCATAAAATCACGCAGATGCAGGTCAAGAGCTTCAGTTGATGAAATCATAAAACATCAAAAAATGTACAGATGCTGGTTTGTCTGCTATAAAGTTCCATCTGTTGCAGAAGTTACACACCTGAAGTGCAGAATCTTTCGAAATAATGCTGCAGTGTACACAGAATAAATTAGCCAATTAATTATGGAGAAAATGCATAATAACACAACACTCTTGAAATTATAAAAAAAAAANCACACAAATTCTTCATTTCAGTTTTCTTAGACAATTTATTTAATTTTTTTATTTAATTTAGTTGATGAATTTTTTAGTTACAAAATTCTCCTTATTTTAAAGACTTTTAAAAAGATTTTTGAAAGATTTTTTTAAAGAATATAAATTTTTAAAGATTTTTTTAGAATAAATTTGTAAATAAATTCAGAATTTTTTTTTCCAAATAGAACATTTTCAATTCTCAAAAAAAAAAAAAAAAATTCAAAATATACCTCTTTTCAATATTAAGGCTACGATACTGATACCAAAATATTACAGATCACTACCACCTTTACCTCCAACCTTCTCTTTAGAACCTATATTACACTTATTTTAAAATTAGAATATACAGTCAGGTCCATAAATATCAATAAATACAAGAGAACCAGTTCCATTGGCAGCCATACATGCCCACGCCATGACACTACCACCAAAAACAGGAANAAGGAAAGGAACTGCTAATGATCCTAAGCATACCACCTCATCAGTGAAGCATGGTGGTAGTGGGCATGTATGGCTGCTTAATGGAACTGGTTCTCTTGAAATTCATTTCATTTGAAATCCATTGTGGTGGTGTATAGAGCCAAAATGTTAGAATTGTGTCGATGTCCCAATATTTATGGACCTGACTGTATATCTAAAACATGTTCTTGCTACAAATTTAAAAAAAAAATTTTTTTTTAAATCTAAAAATTTTGCTTCTTTGTTAGAGACACTGAGCCGAGATCATAAAGCTTCATGTGTTTTTGTTTTTGTTGTTGTTGTTGTTTTTTAGTATTTTTTAGTATTGTTCCATTTCTGTTAAGCCAAAATATATAAAATTGGGTATCTTGCCAGAACAGAACAAAACAAAATAAAGCATTCTCAATTTCTCAGTAATTTTTTATTTTACTCATAGTCTGCAATAATTATATTAAAAATATTACACAATTTACTTCACTTTTTCATGTAATTATTTATTTCTGAATTGTTTATTTTACATTTTTGGCTCAGATGGAATTCCTTCATCTGTCCCTCCTTGTTGTTGCAATGAATTAAGGATGATTTAAATCGACTCGCTGGGAAATCACTGATTATTGCGTCTTCGATATCGTGTGTATTTCGATCTTGAGTGTTGAACAGTGGAAGATGATAACAAATTAAAACAAACTTGTATACTGAGAAACACCCATGGTATTATTAACCAATCACTCTTGTTTTAGACATTGTGTATGTTTGTGTTTGTGTAACTCACTTTGGCCTTTCCTGTCATTTTGAAATGGAAGGCCAAGATGGGCTACAGTAGCCGTATTCCTAACCTGCTATTGTGTTACAGCTGCATCTGTGTGTGTGTGTGTGTGTGTGTGTGTGTGTGTGATTTTAGGGTGCGTGGGGTGGCAGTCTGCTCATGTCGAGGAAGCATCGTCACAAGCTGAATGGCGTTGAGAGGTAAAATTTCTTTTAAACATGACACTGTGATCGCTTTTCTATGCTTTTAGTGGAAATTAGGCTAATATTTAGCTAGCTAAAGATTATAGGAACAATGTGAAGGCGCAATGATAATGGAAATAAGCTCGAAATGTTGGGAATATGAACATTTTCCTCAGATGTCTTGGTAAATTAGTAAGAAAAGACTTTTTAATGGTTAAAATGATACTTTAATTACACTTAGCATCAAGCGCTAACTGAACTTCAGTGAGTTTGGCCATACTGAGAAAGTCAACATTGAGAAAATCGATTTTGTCGGCGCGGACCGACATTAAGAACAACATAGCCTCAAACAAAACGAAGTGGAGGAGCTATGACACATGACTTACGCTAACAGCTACTATCTAGATGATTTTTAGAGTAACCCCGTAATAGGCAGTTCAGAGTCAGCCAGGGTTGCCAGGTTTCAAATTTTAAATCCCAACTACATCTATAACTACAACCACACAAAAGATTCGAAACTCGTCTGAATAATTTGAGTAAAAGGGAGGCACAATTAGACACATGATATGCACTTACACTTTGCTTGTGTAAATTTAAAAGGTTTAATTCCGATTATTTGCTATCAAACATGATCATGGCGGTCTCTGAGTATTTTTAAAGTAGCCCAGTCTGGCAACTTTGCTGTTCGTAGAGTGAGCATGGGGCAGCGTGGTTCCCGTCCCAATGGGCCTCTATATATATATACATATATATATATACATATATATTAGCATTTTGAATTTTTGATGAGACAATCAGGTGTGGTGTAGGTGTGACATCACACACACGCACACATTTGCTTTCTAGTATAAAAGGTCTATTAGTAGACATCTCAACCACGCAGACGTAAACGCTACAGATTTACAGATGCCGTAAATATTTGCGTCTCTTTCAGGGCGAACTCGGTCACGTGGAACCCACACAAGATGATGGGAGTGCCGCTGCAGTGCTCAGCCATCCTGGTCAGAGAGAAGGTAACCACAACACAAGAGCAAACTAAAGAAAGAAGTGAGCAAAAGGAAACACACACACACACACACACACACACACAGCAGTGATGTGTCTCTGGTGTGTTTCAGGGAATTCTGCAGGGCTGTAACTCCATGTGTGCCGGTTACCTGTTCCAGCCTGATAAACAGTACGATGTGACGTATGATACGGGCGATAAAGCCATCCAGTGCGGCAGACACGTGGACATCTTCAAGTTCTGGCTCATGTGGAAAGCCAAGGTGGGTTACACCCGCTCTTCTTTATTCCTTCTTTTTTTTTTATTAAGAAAGAAATAATAAATATCAGAGTCTGACTCTGTCCATATACAGTATATGACACTCCTCTCAGCTGCTACCTCATGGTGTTCTTCTGCTGCTTCTGTAACTTGTAGGACTTGCTTTTGTGTGTGTGTGTGTGTGTGTGTGTGTGTGTGTGTGTGTGTGTGAGAGAGAGAGAGAGAGAGAGAGAGAGAGAGATAATACATGTTGATCATTCTCCGTCCAGGGCACAGTCGGGTTTGAGCAGCATGTGGACCGGTGTCTTGAGCTCTCTGAGTATCTCTACAACAAAATCAAGAATCGCGAGGGTTATCAGATGGTCTTCCAAGGAGAGGTAACACACACACGCACACACGCACACACACACACACACACACACACACACACACACACACACACGTGCACGCACAATTTGCTTTTCTCCTTCTCTTTTTAATTTCTTGCTGTCTCTTTACCTCTGACTTTTGCACTTTTAATGCCATTTCTTTCTTTCTTTCTTTCTTTCTTTCTTTCTTTCTTTCTCTCTTCCCACTTTGCACACTCTTCTTCCTTCTATACCTCCTCCCTCTCACACACACAAATCCTTCTTCTATTCTTTTTTTTTTGGTCTCTGTCCCACTTTTACCTCCTCACTTTATTTCACACCTTTTTCCCTTTTCTCTGTTCACCTCTTTTTTTTCTGCCTCCTTTCCAATTTTTCCACTCCTCTCTATCTTTCTATCTTTTACCCTCAACTCCTCACTCCGCTGCATCTTTCTCTCATTGATTTCCTCACTCTTTTTCTCCCTCTCTCTCTCTCTCTCTCTCTCTCTGTCTGTGTCCTACTCTTTCTGCCTTTTCCCCCATTTTATTTCCCTCACTCTACCACACTCATTCTCTCCTTCTGTCTTTCTGCTTTTCTGTATTTTCTACTTCCTTCCTCTTTTCTCTCCATTCTTTCCTCCGTGGTTGACTCTTTTTTCATCCTCTGTCTGTCTCCAGCCCCAGCACACTAACGTGTGTTTCTGGTACATTCCACCGAGTATAAGGAACATGCCGGACGGAGAGGAGAGAAGGGAACAACTGCACAAGGTTTTTCCTCACACACCTATCATCATACACAGCACATATTTAGCCACACGCTAACGCGGGCTAACATTTTATCCGTGCATCTTCTACCCCCTCGTCCTCAAGGTGGCGCCGAAGATCAAAGCGATGATGATGGAGTGCGGTACCACCATGGTGGGCTACCAGCCGCAGGGAGACAAAGTCAACTTCTTCCGCATGGTCATCTCCAATCACGCTGCCACCAAGTCAGACATCGACTTCCTCATCGAGGAGATCGAGAGACTCGGACAAGACCTGTGATAGAGCCGTACAGCTTCACGCCATCTTCTGGAGGAACGCCGGTACTGCAGCCCTGTTCAACATCCAGTGACTGTAAACCTGTGCTGTGTCCCTGTTTAACGGTTTAAATGTAGTTTTTAAGTGCACTATATCCTGTCAAACTGGTAGAAGTGTCTAGTAGCAGTGAGATATTTAGACCTAGTCTGCATTAACACACACGATTCTGAAAACACTCTGTGTTAGTTTTGGCCACACTTTCCCAAAAAAGGTTTCCTAAATTTTTCCCAAACCTGAAAATGATAGAAAGAGCAAACTGAGCATGCACACTGGACGTCTTTTAGTATTTACATTTCTGCCATTTTATTTTTGTGACATGTTTTATTCCAAGCCACAGCGTCACTTGTACACTATACAGAGCAGTCAAACATACAAATACCTAACAGAGTAAACAGGGGTAGTGACAGCGGGAAATATTGCCACCTCACAGCTCCAGGGTTCAAACCTGAGCTCAGTTTCTCAGGGGAGCATGTTCTCTCCAAGTTCTCCTGAGTTTTCCTCCAGGTTCTGCAGTTTCCTCACACCTGGTAGGCAGATTGGCAAAGACTACAGATTGGCAAAAAAACTGCCCCTTGGTGAGAACGGATGTATGGTGCGCTGAGATCCCTGGTATTCCCGGGATAGGCTCCGGATCTGCCGCGACACTGACCAGGATTAAGCACTTACTGAAGGTTGAATGAATACAGAACCTCCATCTTGGAATTGCGGAGATCACATGACAATCATATATCAGTGTTTTCAAATGCCTCATCAAGCCAAAAACGCAGTTTTGGATTCATCCATTTCGATGAATCATGCATTTCCGAGTCAGCAATGCATGAATACTTTGACCCTGGAGGTTTTCCCATTCTCCCAAATTCTCCTACGTTCTGGGTTTAGTTAGTGAAATCTGGGTCTTCCGAAAGCTCCTAATCTTCCAACTTGGCAATGCGTGAATGCTTTGAAATTGGAAGAACGGAAAAGTTTTCCCATTTTTACAAATTCTCCTATATATCTGGGATTAGTTAGTGAAATCTGGGCTGTCCCAAAGCCTCTAAACGTCCTGTTTAGAAGTTTTCATGACCACAACCCATATCTCACCAACTAAACCAACTGGCTACATGGACGTGTGTGTCCGAGTATATACTATAATGTATAGAAATTGGAAAATTTAGGCTATGTTTGAGTCACGACTGATAAATTGTAGCACCTGTATCAATTCTGGTAAAACCTAAACAGAGATACTTATGTTTAATGTTTTCAGGTTCATCCATTTTGATGGATTTCATGTTTTAATGTGGCTGGAAAGGCAAAGAAATTTTTCAAATTGGCACGTGATAGTGCGGACTAGACCTTAGGGATTTATGATGATTGGAGAAACAGCAGGATTATTAATATTACTAGACAATTCAAACCTACACATACAAACCAGTGCTTATATAATCATTCTAATAATAATACTAATGTGGCATGAGTGTGTATGACAGAATCTCCTCCCCTCACACCGTCCTCAAAACCCATGGCGCTTTGTTTTCATCACATTTCCACGCATATATAGTATATGTATATTTATATTAAGTATATATTATGTGTAATGGAACGTTTACAGTGTTTCAGGTTGTAAATATATATAACAAAGACGAGCAAGGCGCACCACCCTTTTAACCAAGTCTGATCTTCTTCCTGTGTATACGTGTGCAATGTGCCGTCTGTGGTCGTGTTTCTAGAACTTACCTTGTCGTAGGTCAGTGAGGACGAACCAGCCCTGTTCCTGGAGATCTAAACTCCCACGCGCTATTTCATCAGGACAGGAACCGAGGCGTGAGACTGTAAATCTCCAGGAGCAGGGCTGATCATCACTGCTGTAGATCTTGTGTTTAACGAGCACCTTTGTGAGGTGAAAACGTGTCTTCAGTTTCCTTTACTTTACGACAATAACGACACGTTCAGATGGTTCAAGTCGTGACAACACTGTTGCTAGGCAACTAGGAAATACAGACACCGAGCATAATGCTGAATTACGATATATGGGAGTAATCATAATTACCGTCTTCCAGTTGGAAGTGTACTTGTAGCCAGTTAGCTCAATTCCGGGTTTGATTAGAGAAATCTCGGCTGTCAGAAAGCTCCAAAACTTCCAACTCGGCAATGCAAGGATGCTTTAAAATTGGAATAATGAGAGTTTTTCCCATTATCCTGAATTCTGCTACATTCAAGCTTTGGTTTGCAAAATCTGGACTGTCAGAAAGATCTTGCACTTCCGACTGGGCAGTGCATGAACACTTTGAAATTGGAATAACTGGAACTTTTCCCATTGTCCCGAACTCTCAAACTTCCAGGTTTGGTTAACAAAATCTGAGCCTTCAGAAAGCTCCAAAACTTACGACTTGCCAATGCATGAATGCTTTGAAATTGGAATAATTTGAAAGTTTACCACTCTCCTGAATCCTCAAACTTCCAGGTTAGCAAAATCTGGGTTCTCAGAAAGCTCTTTAACTTTAGACTCTGCAATGTGTCAATGCTTTGAAATTGAAATAATGGGAAAATTGAAATAATGGGAAAAATTTCAGGTTCAGTTAGTGAAATGTGGGCCTTCAGAATAACAATTTCCTACTGTCCCGAATTCTCAAACTTCCAGGTTTGGTTAACAGAATCCGGGCTGTCAGGAAGCTCCAAAATTTCCGACTTGCCAATGCATGAATGCTTTGATATTGGAATAATGGGAAAGTTTACCATTCTCCCAAATTCTCCAATATTCTGGGTTTCGTTTGCAAAATCTGGGTTCTCAGAAAGCTCTTGAACTTCAGACTCTGCAATGTATCAATGGTTTGAAATTGGAATAATGGGAAAGGTTTCCCATTTTCACCAAAAATTTCAGGTTTGGTTAGTGAAATGTGGGCCTTCAGAAAGCTCTTGAAGTTCCAACTCGGCAATGCATGAATGCTTTGAAATTGGAATATCGGGAAGTTTTCCAACTATCCCAAATTCTCAAAGTTTTTGGTTTGGTTAGCAAAATCTGGGATGTCAGAAAGCTCCTAAACTTTCAAGACAGATGTTTACAAGAAGACAGGTTCATGTAGCCAGTTGTCTCACATTCCAATTTTAAGGCCTGGATAAATCGCATAGTCTGAATTTTAGGAGCTTTTCAACAGCCCTGATTTTTTTTTTTCTGGAAGTGAGGCAACTGGCTACATGAACACTGGAAAATTTGGGCTAGATTTGAGTTACAACGGATAAACTGTTTTAATATTGCTAAAAACTTTTTTTTAAAAATACTAACAATACACAAATTAATGCTAGTCAATGTTGTATGAAAAGTAGACAATTCTGTACCCAGTAAATGAATAATAATTTATAAATGCTTTAAATGGGAATAACGGGAAGTTTCTCATTTGCCCAAACTCTGCCACATTTGTTCATAGAGGCTAACAGCTTAGCTAGCTTGTTTGTAGTTAAAAAAGTCTTCATATGGACAATATAAAGTCAGAGTGATGATGGAAACAGAACAGAACTCTCAGAAAGATCAACATTTCCCTCAGATATTTTGCAAAATGACTCGGAAAAGCGTTCCCGAGGAATTCCACTTAGCGTAACGATCCAGTTGCTAACCAAACTTCCATGGGTTCTGCCATAGTCTATTCAGAAGCGTTAATATTCTGAAGTTAGAATCTTCTGGAAAACATGATGAACACACGACTCCATCTGAAAGCAGCAAATATATATATACACACACATTATAGCTTTTATTTATTTTGTGACTAGGCATGTGCTGATACAAAATTTTCATTTTACAGTAAATGCTTAACATGTTTGTTTGTGCTAACTAGAAAAGCTCGTCATAGCTTGCTAGCTAACTATTTTTGCTAAATAGCATGCGCTATGCTGGTGATTTTTGGACATGGATAGTGGCTGGTTCATGCTAACAAGGGAAAGATTAGCGCTAGCCCACCACATAACAATTGCTAGCTAGCTAACGATTTCAGCTTGAAATCATGAAATGGGATTATGAGCGCGTCTGAGAGCAAAAATGTCAGTGTCGTAGCTAGCTAAATTTGCTAAATCGCATGTTAACCCTTATGCTAATATATATATAGAGTAGTGATTTTGGATAAAGCCAAATTGTTAGCTTAATGTTAGCTTGGTTACAGCTTGCTATCTAACTCCCTGCATTATCGGCACATGCCTAAATCGTGTTGGAACGTTTGCGATGGCGGTGGTTTAATTTGTTTGTAACGTATCGTCGTATCTAAATCATATTTCTGTATATAAATACGTTTATGGTCCAGTCGTGAATTTGTGAGCCAAAGACCTTACACACTTTCTATTCCGTATTCTTTCAGATAAGCTGGTACTTATGGTATATACAGTATATTTTAAAAAACTATATATAAATATATACGATATATATTTATTCCGTGTGTGTGTGTGTGTGTGTGTGTGTGTGTGGGTGTGTGTGTGTGTGTTGTTTGTTTAGGCCCTTGACCTCTTCAGTGCAATCAGTGTGTGGTGTATCAGTGATAACGTCGTGCGTATCTTCCACTGAATGTTTTAAAGCAATGAATTAACAAGCAGCTTAATCTCTGCCATATATATATTTGTTTTTTTTTAAAAAAAAAAGCACAATTTAGAAGAATTTGATGTTTAGGAAAACATGGGAAAGGTACCGATTGTGGTAAATAAATACAATAATATGTAATATATTAAAAATTCATAAAAAAAAAAAAAATTACAGACCCAGATGTAGGCACCAGCGACGTCTTGGCTGATCGACTACATCTGGAGTGAAAGGGAGCATTCTGTAAATTTGCTGTTTGTTTGTTTGTTTGTTTGTTTGTTTGTTTGTTTTCTGAATTGTTCCTTTAAATGTATTATAAAATATATATGATAATATGATGTTATTGTTGTATATAAAACTTGCATCCAGCAGTTGTGACACTTTGCACAATGTCGTTTTTCCTTCAGTCTGTAAAGTGTGTGTGTGTATGTGTGTGAGTGTGTGAGTGTGTGAGTGTGTGCATGTGTGTGTGTGTGTGTGTGCGTGTTTAACGTACGGATGTATGAAGGGAAACGCTCCTACTGAAGGACGGCTCTTTGACCCGCAGACACGCCATGTGAACACTGTTACACTCTCCTGTACAAACGCAATGTGTTAGACGGTAGAAACTCTTGTTGTTTGTTTTTAAGCTCTATATAAATATATAAATAAAAGTATATATAAATATATATAAAATTAAATCTATAATAGAGTCAACAATAAATTGATCAGCTCTTACTGAACAGCAGTGTGGTGTATTCTTTCATGAAGAATCAAATGTTGAAAACGGGACAGTTGAAGATTGGAAAAATATCCATGCGCCTTTTTTTTTTTTTTTCCTCAATCCTCAACCTCAATCTGTTAAAGTTTGACATGATCACGTGTCCACTGCAGCCTCAGATTCCCGTCCTTGGGCTGACAGGAACCTCACGTTACACCTTGCTGTGTGTTCGGAGATACCTTTCTGCTCAGCACGGTTGCACAGAGTGGTTATTTGAGTCACCGTATCCTTCCTATCAGCACGAACCGGTCGGATCGTCCTCCTCTGACTGCTCACTGGATGTTTTTTGTTTTGCGCACCATTTTGCCTGAACTCTACAGAATGTTGTGTGTGAAAATCCCAGTTTTGGAAAGACTCAAAGCAGCTCATCTGGCAGGAACAGCTAGAATCTCAAAGGAATCCGTGTCACAAAGAATTGCGGCTGTTCTAAGACCAAAAAGGATCCTATTTAGTCTTAGTATGGCGTTCCTAATAAAGTGGCAGGAGGTGTATATGTAACAGATGTATGCTATTTTACTATATTTCTGATTTTCTTGAGTATTTCATGGACAGTGTCGTAACTCCCTCCTACCACAAATGCCCAAAGGAAATCGATTCGATGTAACAGACTGTTTTTATTCATCTATTTTTTTAATAAATAAATAAATACTATGAAATTTTTCAAATGAAATGTTTCTCTCAGGCGCAGGCAGATCCGAGGCTTATTTTTGGACGCTTTCCACAGCACAGATTGTCTCAAAGCAGATCTGCAGATGCTTTTTACCCCCCAGTGAGAAATTCCTCATGAGACTGAGCAGAGGAGGACGGAGCTCCCTGCTGAGCCCTGGATCCAGCTGACTTTTCTTCTTCCTCGGCTGAAAGCTCCCGTGCCACTGCCTCACTCGCTCGCTCATAATGCGCCTCGTTTATCGACCTTTTAGTAAAAGATTATTAAAAAAGTGCGACAAAAATTCTCTAGATGATTATTTAATGCATCATCTATGCAAAAAAGTATATTACTATGTTCCTATAACTTTGTTATTTATTTTTATTTTTTTATATTTATTTATTTAATTATTTTTAAACATATTTTTGCTGTAATACAGGGTCCAGACTCAGATTTATGTACATGTAAATGGCCTCAATTGTTTTTGTATATATTTGTTTACATTAATGATGAATGAACAACAATTTAACGCCTAGTTATTACAAATTTACAAATTCACATATTCACAAAATTATATATATATATATATATATATATATATATATATATAATTTTGTAAATATGTGAATTTGTACATTTGTAATATATGTGTGCGTATTTAAATATTATTTAAATATTATTTAAAATATTATATGAATATATAAACGCGTCATGTATGAATTTAAAATTATTATTATTATTATTATTATTATTATTATTATTATTATTATTTCCAGATTAGTCTGTGTATTTCCTGGAGAGTGCAGTAACCCCGTCCTACCACAAGATGGCAGCACTTCAGCACTTAAAATAACTCAACACTGTGTCGCTTTATGGAGAAAAAAAATCTCACGTCAAATTCCAAACAGAATTTTTAATCCTATAAAGTATTTAATTCTCTGTATGATGACATTTATTATTAATGTATTAACCTCTTTATAACCGGGAGACTTTTTTTTGACCCTATGCGCCACAAACACGTTCTCAACCAGCATAATTTTTTCATCCCACCCGTAATTGACAAATCCCGCCTCCTGCGCTATGATTGGTTAGTTATTTTCCAGCCTCGTCTCTGTGATTGGTTAATATTTAAGATGTGATGTCATCATCAACGATCACGGAAGATGGCTATATGTTCAGAAAGAGAGAGAGAGAGAGAGAGAGAGAGAGAGAGAGAGAGAGAGAGAGAGATGAATGTAGAATGTATTTTATTGAAATCTAAAGCTATAATACAACTATAAACTCAGTTAAAATTAGAATTGTGGTACTTTATGGTGCGAGCAGCCATGTTGGTATTACGTCACACAGTTTATATATATATATATATATAGAAAGAAAGTAGAGAGAATAGTGAAGTAGTAAAGTAATAAGAGAAGTGATAAGTCATCTGCCATTGGCTAAGGTGTTGTAGAGCCTGATGGCAGTGGGGATGAAGGATCTCCTGTATCGCTCAGTCAGTGAGGCGAGTCGTCCACTGCAGCTGCTTGTCTGGTCCATCAGGATGTTGTGTAGCGGATGGTCAGGGTACTCCAAAATGGCCTCTAGCTTTTTCTGTGTGCATCTCAACACCACATCCTCCAGTGATTCAAACCTTGTTCCAGTCACTGAAGAAGCTTTTTGCACCTTCTGCTTTATGCTGCTGCCTCCCCAGCAGACTGCAGCATAAAACAGCACACTTGCTCCTGTAGTTTGGTAAAACACATGTAGCATTGTCCTGCAGATGTCGAAGGACCTAAGCCGTCTTAGGAGGAAAAGCCGTCTGTGCCCTTTTTTATATTGTACATCTGTGTGAAGTGGCCAGTCCAACTTATTGTCCAGGTGCACACCTAGATATTTGTAGGCTGGCACCACTCAACGTCCGCACCATAGATGCTGACTGGATAAGGAGGGGGTTTAGCCTTTAGAAAGAATCTGCTAACATCTCCTTGGTTTTAGAAGTGTTTACCAGTCACTGAAGGATTTTATCAGGGCTCTGTACTCCTCTTCCTGACCATTCCTGATACGTGCAACAATCGCAGTATCATCAAAATACTTCTGAATGTGGCAACATTCAGAATTGTAGGTGAAGTCTGCTGTGTACAGTGTGAACAGGAATGGAGCCAAAACAGTGTGTGTGTGTGTGTGTGTGTGCATATTTTTCATATATTGATTTTTTTTTACTATAATAGCACTTCCTGAAGTGTTTTATTCCTCTTATACCACAGCAATTTGCCACATTTATTTATTAAAGAACCATAAGCCATACTATTTATCCATTTATAGCTACCTTTAAGCTACATTGTATTAAAATAATTATCACTTACGTTATAACAACTACAAACAGCTTGTCATGTTATCGAACAAGACACCACAAAGTGTAAACTCCTCTGTCCTGAAAAGCTGTCTGTTACAAAGCGCTTACACTGGAGACTCCTTCCATAAATGATAAATAAACATCTCTTTAAATGCTAATCCCATTTATCTTCTCTCAGTCTATCTTTATCTTTAATCTGTTTATGTGGAGCCTCTGTGTCAGGTGTTACTACAGAAACTATAACATATTATAATGAGTGTATTAATAATGACAGAACTATTGTTAGAGCTGCTGTTATAAGAAATTAATCAACACCCTCTGACCAATCAGATTCGAGAATTCTACAAAGTTGTGCATATATTTGTTTTTTTTTTTTACTATAACCACGTTATATTTGTAATGTGTCAAAATTCTGTTAGTAATAATATTTTCCAAATACAGGCTCGATATATAAAATTTACACAATATAATACTTTTAATAAATTTGAAACGTCTTCCGTGTTTGTCTCTGGTTGCTATGGTGACGTGATGACCGTCCAACCGGCGGATTAGACGTGTCTATTAGTTTCTAGCCAATCACAGCCCAGGAAAGAGTCTCCTTCTTGCGAATCCTAGCACAGTAGGCGGAGCTTGTCTGAATACAGGTGTGAAAACATTACGCTTACCCATAAGCCCCTTCTTCCCCGACTGCCACGTAACAGCTAAAGCTACGCAAGCGGCTGCATCCCTGCTGAACTTCCTACCCGGTTCGATTCACTCAAACCCGGGGGACAGGGATAAGATTCACGCCGCTTACACGGACACGGGGGAGTCATGGGGGGAACACAGAGCGTGGAGATTCCTGGAGGAGGCTCGGAAGGCTATCATGTCCTTAGGGTAGGTGTTGGCTAGTGGTGCAGGTTGAGTATGCGGCTAAGCTGCCGTAGCGGGTCCCGTCAGGATGCTAATGCGGCTAACGAGCGCCTACGTGGCGGCGGGAGGAAAAAATCGACACCGGGGATGTTCAGCGCGGCCTGCTCTACGTGGCTAATGCTAACGTTAACGTAAAATGGAGCTACACGTTTGACATGAAATTTTCACTAGCACTTAAATACTACGTTTAAAAATGCTCATAAATATAATACGGAGCATTTCTTTAGTATATTTAGTTGGTTTTATGGTATGTTTTCTTATTTAATCCTCTTTTCGTTCCACTTTAGCTAGCTGTATTTGTTAATGGATTTAAATCACTATGTGAACAAGGTCAGGTGTTTAATGACCATCATTGTTCAGAGCTAGCATTCAGATTAAGCTAGCCTGATTTATTTAGTCAGGTTAGTCTTGCAGGGTTTTGTAATCCTTGTGAATGTGTACAGAAGAGATGACACACACACACACACACACACACACACACACACAGGGACTGTTGATTCAGGGTGTGTTGCTGCATGGCTTTCAGCATTCAACCCATGTGAGATTAGGGCAGGTGATGAATTTGAATTTCAGGCTGCAATCATTTTTCCTGTTTGACTTCTTTTTTTGTTGTTGTTGTTTTTTTTTAAAGTATTGTATCATCCATCCATGCATGCATGTCCATGACCTCTGACTTTCGATCTCTCAGGTGCAGGAGAACTCGCCTGGACACCGGGCCGGACTCGAGCCATTCTTCGACTTCATCGTGTCCATCAATAACACCAGACTGGTACGTTTACAGAGCTGGTGTGAACATGATCATGAAATTTCAGGCAAAAAAAAAAATAACACGTTTTCATAAAAAGTAGTCGAGAGTCGAGCATCTGGAAGAGGTTTGCTGTCATGAATTCTGCACTGCAGCATCGAAACACCTGGATGAAGCAATAAGAAAAGCGTTATGGACTCCACTTTAGTGCACTGTAGCCGAAATTTAAGTGTAAGAGAGACGTGTCTTGTGAAACGCACAAGAGCTGCTTACACTAGGTTAATGTACGGGTAGGATAGTGATGTAGTTCAGACTTTCATCCTCCTCGCGATTTGCCATTTTGTGCGTTCGAACATGCTTTTCTGCTCACCACGGTTGTACAGAGTGGCTATTTGAGTTACCGTCTCCTCTGGCTTCTCTCATCTACAAGGCGTCTCACAGAACTGGGGCTTTTTTTTTTCTTTTTCTTTTTTCAAAGTCGCTGAGACCAAAGCATGACGTTCACCTTGTGAGGTAATCAGACGGCTTAGCAAGGTTTTTGGCATCTCTCGTCAGTCGCCATGTTTGTTAAATTGTTTCTGGGGTTTGCGCAAGAATTAAGGCAAGTTTTTTTTTTTTTTTTTTTTTAAATAAACGTTTTTACACATCATTTATAGCCTCTTTTAACGCTCAATTTCGGCCACAACCCCATGTTCCCCGCCACAGTCTCAGTAATGACTGTTTACTCGCGTGTTTCTGTACCAGTTCGCTGATCTGATTTCATTTTAGTGCGCCTGAGACGTTACACACGTCCACATAAGCGCACAGAACGTAATCATCACGTGTAATGATTTGAGACAGAACCGATAGTCAAAAATAATGATCCTTAGAAGACAGTGGTGATAGTCACCGTTGAGGAGTGCACAACTGTGTAGCCTCACTACTGTGTGTGTGTGTGTGTGTGTGTGTGTGTTTGTTTTAGAACAAGGACAACGACACACTGAAGGATCTGCTGAAGGCCAATGTGGAGAAGCCGGTGAAGATGCTGGTGTACAGCAGTAAGACTCTGGAGCTGCGCGAGGCCACGGTCACACCCAGCAACATGTGGGGCGGTCAGGGGCTCCTGGGGGTCAGCATCCGCTTCTGCAGCTTTGAGGGAGCCAACGAGAACGTGTGGCACGTGCTGGTGAGAGAATGAACTGTGTGTGTGTGTGTGTGTCAGTGTCAGAATAACTCGCTGATCTCTTGAGTTTAGCACACACGTTAGTTCCTCAGCCCTGAGGGAGGAGTGAAGCTGAGTGAGATTTGAGACACGGCTTTTGGAGACCTCAGCGATCAGACTGGTTTAACAGGACATCAGTAGACATCTGGGTTACTGCGCTCACTTAAAGTCCACGTGTCTCTCTGTTTCTGTCTCACGTGTTCTCTTTTACTCATTCTCACATTCTTTCACTCTGTCTGTCTGTCTGTGTACCTGCCTTTTTCTCTCCCACCCTGTCTTTCTGCCTTTCTTTCTATCACTCGCCCTGTCTGGCCGTCTCTCACCTGGCCTGTGTGTCTCTCGCTCACCCTTTCTTTCTGTCTGCGTGTCACCTGACTTGTTTGACTGTTTGCCTTTCATCCTGTCTGTCTCTCGCTCATCCTGTCTGTCTGTTTCTCTCTCACTTGCCCACCCTGTCTGTCTCAGTCTTTCTGCCTGCTTCTCACCACCCTGCCCACCCTGTCTCTCTCTCTCTCTCTGTCTGTCTTTCTGCCTGCTTCTCACCACCCTGCTCACCCTGTCTCTCTCTCTCTCTCTCTCTCTCTCTCTCTCTCTCTCTCTCTCAGTCTTTCTGCCTGCTTCTCACCACCCTGCCCACCCTGTCTCTCTCTCTCTCTCTCTCTCTCTCTCTCTCTCTCTCTCTCTCTCTGTCTTTCTGACGGCGTCTCACCACCCAGCCCACACGGTCTGGATATAGGTAGAGCGGAGTGG
>CM074946.1:2689337-2702928 GCA_037577455.1 Pangasius macronema
AATCCCTGCCGGACCCGAGACTCGAACCCACCACCTTCAGGTTCACCTTCGGGTTACAAGTCCGACTCTCAGACCATCAGGCCACGACTGACCCCATTCTGTCCCTCCATTTACAGTCTATGAAATGAAAAGTTCATAAAGGCATCGTAAAAGGATTCCATGTGACTCCAGTGGTTTGATCCCAATTTTATGAAGCGATACGAATGCTTTGTGTGCGGAGGAAAAAAAAAAAAAAAGTAATTCTTTAGTCACAAAATAGCTCCACTTCCAGCAGACGTTTTCGCCATACAACCGGACCAAGAAGTGCTGCACTGTTTACAGCAAAGGAGGTTTCTCAAGGTTCTGGCAACCAGGAAACGCAAAATCAACTTAGAGTGTTAATGAAAGGAGTTCGCATACAACGTCCTTCTTCCTCTGCTGTGAAATATTTTCATTTGTGTTCCAAAGATGAACAAAAAGTCTTATGTTTGGAACGAGGTGAGGGTGAGGACAGAATTTTCATTTCTGGGTGAACTATCCCTTTAAGTGATTAATGATCCGATCCCGTTTGAAGTACCATGACAGAAATGTGAATGATTAATATAACAAATTAATAAGACACACAATGTCAGAAAGCTATCGGTCCTGCCTGTTGTTGATAAATGCCGGTGGTGAGGTTTTACGACGCGAGTACGCAGTCATGTCTCTGGAAGTTGAGTCACCAGCGTCCCAGTGGTCCTTGTCTAACGGGTCCTTACCAGTGCCCGAACCCGTGTACCTGATAAACTGATTCACCACCAGCTGATTGAGACGCACCCTTGGTCACATATCGATTGAAGGCTACTACGCCGAAACGTATCGTTGATCAGAGCCGGCGGTGTCGTCAAAACTATCAAATCGTGCCTTATGAATCTAAATCGTGTTTAGATTAAGGGGCCTCATCAAAAATATCAAACTGTTGCCTTATGACTCCGAATCGTATCAATTCATTCTCTTATGAATCAAAAGCAAACAGGTCAAAGACCTGAAACGCAAAAATAATATTAATAATAATAATAATTCATCAGTTTGAGTACGAGTCATGTGACCATTTTAAACGTAAAAGCAGACATGTGACGGTGTCGTACCACGTCCTCGATGTCTTCCACACACACACCCGCCGGGAGGAACAGCAGAGGAAAGGACATGACGGCTCCGGAATAACTCCGGAATGGGGATTTTAATATCGGGAAAGTGAAAGTCTGGGGTGATGAAGCGGAGCACGACGGCACTGATGAACCGAGTTACCTTATAAACCTCACTGAATCCTCCTCGGCCCAGCAGGTGCAGGAGCAGGTAGCGGTCGTTGAGGGTTGGGTGATCTTTAAACCTAGGAACCAAACACGCAAAGCGAACAGGTTAAAAATCCATACATGTCGGATTCAATTAAACAGCACGGTTTTGTTTGGTTTTGTTTTTAATTCCACAGCCTGTCCCTGTGCAGAGAGGCATATATGTCATATCATCACCACACACACGTCCTGAATGACTAACGGACATGACCGCTTGCTCTCGACATCCCGCCTTTCGCTCCACGAGGATCATGGCGTGCGAGTTTTTAAGCGCCTCACTAACAGAATCTCTGAAATCTAACTGTCTCTATTTTGGCTTTCTGAGATTTTTAAAATGCCGAACCTTTTACTTGTATCTGAGGAGTTACATGCAAAAGAGAAACGTGTTCGTGAATGCCTGAAGTTGTACATTTCACCAGTTAGGTTCTTGCTCAACAAGCTAACTCAGGCAAAAAAAAAAAAAAAGCAGGAAACGATTGTTTTAGGTAAAACTTTCCTTAACGTCACTGCTTCTGTTTTTTGAGAGACACGTGCAGAATGAGTGTGTAAACCAGACACTCTGAGTGGAGGGGGGGAGAAAAAGGGAAGGGGGGAGAAGAAGAAAACCACAGAAAGAGGGAGAGGACTCACTGGGAGCTGTCCTCGTTACTGATCCTCTTCAGTTCACGGATGTGCAGATTCCTCACTCGTTCCAAACGCTCCAGCTCGGCCTGAATCTCCGCTTCCTCCTACACACACACACACACACACACACACACACACACACACACACACACACACACACACAAAGGGTTAAACATGCATCCGAACAACAGGCACCACTAAGAACACTACTAAGGGAACATAACTCGAGCGGTTGAGACGTTGGACTACTGATCGGAAGGTCGTGAGTGTGAACCCCATCACTGCAGGGCCCCTGAGCAAGGTCCTTAACCCTCACCTGCTCAGCTGTGTAAAGGAGATGTGCTGTGTGTGAGTCGCTCGGTGTAAGAGCGAATAAGAATGCCATAAATATAAAACCATGGTAATGTACTTACGTCTTCAGAACTACAGATACTTGTGTGTGTGTGTGTGTGTGTGTGTGTGTGTGTGTGTGTGTGAGTGAGAGAGAGAGAGAGACCTTTTTCAGATGGCCCAGTCGGAGTTTGAAGATTTCCTCCTGTTCATGGTACTCTGCTAAAGTCAACCTGCGAAAGAGAAGAAAAACAATAAAACAACGAACGGCGCTCTGTGTGCGCGCGCGCGTGTGTGTGTGTGTGTGTGTGTGTGTGTGTGCGCGTGTGTGTGTGTGTTGCGTACAGTGTAGGTAGGCTGGGTTTGACGAAGGGGTCGTTGTCCGCTCCGTTCACGGCTTTGGTCTTTCTGGGTTTGGACTCGTTGTAAGGCGCCGGGCTCTGAGACGGTGCTGTGTTCGGGGGTTTGCGCTTTGCGAGAAGCTTTCGCTGCCTTTCGATATCTTCCCTCTGCTGGTTCACCCACTCCTGCTGCCTACACGCACACACACACACACATTGTCCATTACATACCAAATTTCCACAGATGATACCTAAATAAACACTGCAGTGCTGAGTGTTATAAAATCCTTGCGTGTTTCCTACTTGACCAGGTTCTGGAAGGCGTATCCGTCGGTCCACTGCTCCGTGTAGGACGCTCCGTGTCGCACCGTGGTGAAGTGACCGAGCCGGAGACGATCCTGCATGCTCTTCTCCCGGCACGACTGCTTCTCCTGGGTGCTCTGTTCAAACGTGAGACAGCCGGGTCACACTTTTAACCGCGCACTCACACGGGTCAAAAAAAAAACATAATGGTTTACAATATCTGAGGAAGGCACTGGCACAAACTCCCGAAAACTGACCTTCCACACACACACACACACACACACACACACACACACACGAGTACAGGATCAGTGTTTCACGTGTTAACGCACATCACGCGTGCAGCGTGTGTGACTGTCTTACCTTCTCGATGAGCAGTTTTTTGCTCATGGTGGTGCACTTGTTCAGACGCTCTTTATACCGTTCCAGCAGCTTCTGCTGTTCCTCGATCTGCCTCCGCAGGTCACAGTTAGCCTGAGGAAGACCCGAGACAGAGCGGAATTCTGCAGAATTCTGTAGGACACCGCTACAACAACATCTGTGCAGATGTGCTCACTCCTTTTGCATTCTTACCCTCAGCAGATCATCTATTCTGCCCTCCTTTTTCTCCAGATCTAGATTCTTATTGCTCTCGAGGGCAGCGAGCTTCAGCAGAGTCAGATCAGTCTGAAAACACACACACACACACACACACACACACACACAAATATAAGGGCGTGGTTTCACTACACCACACAATTAAAGCACAAATGCATGGTGCATACCCGTTGACCCGTACTCAACGCAGATCTTTCAGGAGATGTAAGAGGTTCTTAATAACGATCTAGAGTATGTGATTTGAGACGCAACGTTCGTTTATTCAGTTGCGTAAAAGCGTCACATGGTGCTATACGGCCCTGACTGTTTACGTCGCTATTGCGCCACGTGTTAATTTCTTAGGACGTGCCAAAAGGACGGCAGGATACACACGGCAGCCATCCTGCGAAAGCCTACACGTAGTTAACAGGTTAATCAAAATCAGTCATTCTTTCTGTTATTATTCTGCATCGCAAAGTTTATTTTCTCTCCGCCCTGTGGCGCCGATGTCAAAGTCCACGCGTGATCGCGGAATCGATGTATCGGAAACGGTGCCGTGAGCCGTATTTCGGCGTTTCTATTGTGGGGTGTCGTTTAGAAGTCGGGTCATTAGCTGAAGTTCATCAGCTCTTGGCTCGGAGATGGCAAAACCCAGAAGCTGTACTTTCTCTGTGAGAACACACCAGTGACCGAACCCCACTGAGATGCTAATGAGAAAGTGCTTTTAAACAACAGACACAGTCACAAAGCAGCTTTACAGGATTCCGGATGTAGACTTAGATCTGGAATGAACAATCCAGAGGCGACAGAGTGGGCGAGGGGGAGAAAACCAAAAAAAATATCCAAAATGATGTGAAGAACCAGACTCAAAAGGGAACCGATCCTCTTCTGGGCAGGACTGTGGAGTGTGTTTTTAAGTGTGTGTGTGTGTGCGTGTGTGTTACCTGCACACTCCTGATCCCGAGCTGCTTTGGCTGCATCATGTGATCAGTGAAACACAAGCTGGTGGGCGAGGAACTGTTCTGTCGCACCTGACACGCAAAGGAAAAAAAAAATATATGATGATGATTGGCAAAATAAATAAATAAATAAATCACGACATAGATCCTGACTAATTTTTTTCCGCCCGTCAGCACGAAAAGACCCGTTCAGACACTTACGATGGAACCGGGGGCAGAATGAGAGCCGTGAGGGGCACGAAGACCGGGCGGCATTCCTCTGACAGGGCTGGAGCCGTTTCCTGCCTGAAACTGCAGCATAAACATTTTCCAGGTTCTTTTGTTCCAAATAGCTTCAGTCTCTAACTCTGATTAAACTAAACACACCCACACACACACACAAAACAAACACCACTTACATCGAAGTAATCGCTGATCTTTGCTCCCCGGCCAGAAGACTTCCCTGGAAAGTTTAAAAACAAAGACTAGGTATTATGACGTCTCAAGAGGAGACTAATAAAGGCAAACATACTTCGCTTTCCGTGCGCGTACGTGCGCACGTGCGTCAGCTACGTAATCGGCATTGTTCGCGTCCTCGCCTGCGTGCGACTGAAAGAGGAGCCGGGTTTCCCAGTCACACCGTGACGTTCAGCGATTCCATGCACGGCGACGTTAAACACGCAGACGAGCGCCGTTCGTCTTTGTTGATTGTTGTCGTGATTGTTGTCATGATCCGCGTCTCGATTCGAAAATCCCTCGCCGTACGTTCAGGATTATTTACTCGATTCGAAAAACCTCAAGACTGGTACTCAAAGCAGATCTGTCAGTAGATTTAAGAGGCTTTTAAAATTCTAAGGCTAACTGGAATAGGAAAGATGGGTGCTGTTCGTATGAAACGACGATCTCGAATAGTGCACGAGTGCATGATTTGAGACACGACGGCAGCTTCGGTGTCCCTTCCAAGCTAGCTCTAGCTAGCTTCCTAAATAATATCAATACACTACGTACGTTTCTACGCTGCAGGTGGCTCTGAAAGTAGAACAGGACATTTGTTTTTTTCTTTAAAAAACAAACAAACAAACAAAAAAACCCTCAGGATCTGTTCAACCGCACTATTACTGATAAAATTTATTATACGGGTGAAAGTTGCTTTTTTTTAAATAGATACGCACTTCCCAAATATCTTGAATGCGTTTTTTGCGTCTGCAGATATGGCTGTTACCATAGAAACAAACTACGACGTTATTATTTCTCATCAGCCAGGAAGTAGGCCACACCTTGGTTGCTCTCTGATTGGTTGTCAGCTTTTCTCTTCCTCCTGGACGTTTCAGAGTGCTTCTTCTCAGGTGTCTAGAAAAAAAAAAAAAAAAAACAAATATATTCAAATCTACCGTATGATCGATTGTGAGCCATGGTGTCTGTGAAGGGGGGGAATGGGGGGGCTATTATTTTTAAACGAATGAGAAGGTCGGCTTACGGAATATGCCGGAGAGCCGCCTCTCTTTAGATCGGAGTTCTAGAGTGAAGAGAAAGGAGCGAGTGAAGAGTCACACTGCATAACTGAAGTACGGCTTAACCAGGAATTTGTTAATCACTAACATAGGTTTTGTGTGTGCGTGTGCGTGTGTGTGTGTGTGTGTGTGTGTGTAAACAGTTACCTCAGACTCCTTGTCACTTGATGATCCAAGACTGCCAAAGCTGTGGTTGGAGCATTCATTATTGATCAAGCCCTAAACACACACACACACACACACACAAATCATGCTGTGTGTATTTACAAAATCGATAATCTGTGCTGAACTATGGTAGTAATATGACTCTTTATCCCCAAAACTGCATCAGGGCAGTTTGGGACACAGCCCTTGAATGTGTGTGTGTGTGTGTGTGTGTGTGTGTGTGTGTGAGTGAGTGAGTGAGTGAGTGAGTGAGTGAGAGCTACAAGACAGCATCACACACCTTGGCTCCTCCGCTGGCGCTGCCTGTGCTGCCCCCGGTGCTGCCACTTACTGCCCCCATGAACCGGGCCTCGAGCAGCTCCTGTCTGCGAGGGTCCAGAGACTGCAGCTCCTCCATCCCTAACACACACACACACACACACACACACAATTACACATTTAATTAATACACAAACATGAAAGCTATTAGACCACACATTTACAGAGTGTGTGTTACGCCGTGTTCACTCACACAGTGTGTATCTGATATAGGGTTGATGCAAGACTGAGAAGACCAAATGGATAGACCTTTTGACTTCTCGTCTGTGTGTGTGTGTCTGGGTCCTGGGTGCAGGAGTGTGTCCACACACACACACACACACACACACACACACACTGAACGGCTCTTTTAAATGATTATACTAAAAAAATTGACAGAGTCCAAGTTTCAGTCATTGTGTGTTAACCATGTTCCCTGTCTGTCTCTCAACGTCTTATTCTCTCTCTCTCTCTCTCTCTCTCTCTGTGCATCTCTCCATGTCCATTTGTCTCTCTCTGTATCTCTCTCTCTCTGTGTCCATGTTCTTCTCACACACACACACACACACACACACTGTGTGTGTCGTTCTCTCTGGTTCTCTCTCTCTCTAATTGTTCATCCATCTGTCTGTCTGTCTGTCTGTCTGTCTGTCCACCTCTCACTGTGTTTATCCATCCATCTCTCTCTCTCCACCTCTCATTGTGTTTATCCATCTGTCTCTCTCTCTCCACCTCTCATTGTGTTTATCTATCTGTCTCTCTCTCTCTCCACCTCTCATTGTGTTTATCCATCCATCTCTCTCCACCTCTCATTGTTTATCCATCTGTCTCTCTCTCTCCACCTCTCATTGTGTTTATCCATCTGTCTCTCTCTCTCCACCTCTCATTGTGTTTATCCACCTGACTCTCTCTCTCCATCTCACTGCATTTATCCATCTGTCACTCTCTCTAGCTCTCTGCCTCTCTCTCCACCTCTGTCTCTCTCCACCTCTGTCTCTCTCTCTCTCTCTCCACCTCAACCTCCATCTGCCTCTCTCTCACTCAATATTCCCCTCTCTCTCTCTCGGTCTCTCCCTCCATCTGCCTCTCTCTCTCTCGACCTTCTTATGTGCCACACTGCCACCGTTCCTCCATCTTGGGAGCATTTCCACTGCAAGCACTTTTTGGCATGAAGAAGGTGTGCCATGGCTGCTGTGTGTGTGTGTGTGTGTGTGTGTGTGTGTGTCTGGAGGGAAAACAGTAGGCGTCTGGGTTTAAAAAGGAACCGGTCCTGTTTGTTCATCAGTCAGGCCGCACGCGGTGGCCATTTTGTCACGTTGGAGAACGCTCTGTTAGAACCGTTACGTTATCCATAGCCTGATTGCGGTTAAGGATATAATCCTAAATCCTCACGCTCTAGACGACTCAGCCGAGCTGCTCGGAGTCTCAGACGTGATGACGTGGCGTGTGACGCTGCACGACGCACGGTTTATCTATAAAAACGGACAGAAGGAATGCTTACTGCAGCTGAATCATTTTCTTGCTCAGCACACACACACACACACACACACACACACACACACACACTGGTGTCACTGCATCAGCGTCACATCCTGGGATGAAAAGCTCGCACGTTAGAAGAAACAGAACCGAAAGAGACTTGAACAAATGTTATTTAAAAAAAAAAAAAAAAAAAAAGCATCAATCTGAAAATATTTCTTATTTTAGAAATAAACAAGAAAAGGAAAAAAACTAATGTTATGGAAGCGACTGTAAAAACTGATCTGAAAAATATTTAACTTAGTTTTGAAATTTTTACGTGGAATTGCCTTATTAATGATCCGAGCAGCGTCTGAGGCGAGCGTGTGATGTCGGGTTCGCGACATTAGCCTCGTAACCCTGATCGTGTCTTGGCTGAGCGGCTGCACTCGGGGGAAACAGGAAACGCTGCGCAAGTTTAAAAAGCTCGAACCGAGCTGTTAATCAGGAATTTAATAAAAAAAAGGAATAAAATAAACTGATTTTAATTCAAACTGCTGGTGCTGGGATTCGAACTCATGATCTTCTGATGGGGGTCCCAGCAGCCCAGCGCCTTAACCAATGAGCCCCCACTGCCTTAAAGGCTTCCTTTAACTCCAACTGCTAAAATAATAATAATAATAATAATAATAATAATAAACATATAGATAAATAAGGAAATAAGCCAACTTTAAAGGAGCAATAGGCAAAAAAATATTTTTATTTCTCTCTTACCTACGCACAAATAACCCGGATGAAATGTGGAACATGGAAGGAGAAGGAGGGGAAAGAAAAACAAACAAACAAACAAAAAAAACAGTAAGTGTATGAAGTCGCAGAGAAATCCCGTTTGGAAAACAGACTTCCGGTCCGGAACGCTTGTCCATGTATGTTTGGATGCTCCTACTGGGGGCGGAGCTTCAGAAACATGGGCGGGGATATTTAAATGTTGAACCTACCTAACCGTTAGAGATCTAACCTTGGGGGAAATAATAATAATAATAATAATAATAATAATAATAAATGTCTTACTTAACGCAGCTTTAAAATGGAGAAATTCAAGATTCTTTTTAAATTGCTGTCCCCCTGCAGCGTTCTGCTCTCTTTCTACAGAATTTCTCACTGTTTTCACGCTCGGTGTTAAAAGTAAAACAACCTGACTATGGTTTGATCCGGGAGCCGAGTCCGACAGGTGAGAACACAATCCCGAGCGAGTATGTTAGAACATGATTCAGGACCTAAGAAAAATTAAAACGGGCATAAGCGTCTTGTCCTGACCTGCAGATTCCTGCTTTCTGGGAGAATGCATCACTGGAGTGAGTAATCTTTGGCACTGGTTTGTCTTCCGTATCGACTCTACAGATCCCGCATGCTTTGGATCCGCCTGGAACGCTGTTTGCGACTGCAGCTACAAACGTGCCTCAATTCTCTTTAAAACGGATAATATGCGTAAACTGACTGGCGTGAACTGGAATGGCTTCGGAGCTGTGATACGATTCCGTGATTTGAAGTCGGAGAGACAGCGTGTTGATTTAACGGAGAACAGCGTTCGAGATACGAACCGAAGCTGCCGGATTGAACAATCGCAGTAGATTAGCTAAATACGAACGCCAAAAAGGCTAAGGAGAGATTTTTTTTTTTCCCCGGCCGTGGGCGATTTCTCACTCACGCCTGTCGAATTTAACAAGGATTTTCTGGAGACATGGCAGAAATGTTTGCGCGTCAGGATCACGATGCATGTCGATGATGGACAGCCACGGGGTCGTCCCCGGGGAGACCCTGTCTCCTGCGTCCTGGGGGATCGGAGCACGTCTCGAAGACGCCTTGTGGTCCAAGTCGTATATATAAAAAACTATAACATTTGCAGCGTGAACACAAAAGCGTCTCTGTACATCCCAGACAGCGAGCGTCACTGCAGCTCAGGCTGAAAATGCGTAAAGGCTGTGAGGCTGAACACTAGACTCGTCCACCGCTACGTCAAAGGATAAAGGCGATGCTAGCAGACAACAATACATGAAAGCAGCTTCTTCCGCTGTCTTG
The DNA here is from genome assembly GCA_037577455.1 of Pangasius macronema. NCBI lineage: Eukaryota > Metazoa > Chordata > Actinopteri > Siluriformes > Pangasiidae > Pangasius > Pangasius macronema. The sequence continues at coordinate 2,699,270 of CM074946.1, forward strand.
TCTCCTGGTTTGTTAGCAGGCCATGCGCTCGAAATGTTCGAAAACACCGAGATAGGATTTGCTCGAGAACGATGTTTATACCAGAATGGCAGATAAATAACGGAGAAGCCGTGATGGTGTATAAAGACCGGATGAGTCTGAAATTGCGACATTGTGGCATTGAAACAGGGTGATGGTTAAAACGCCCGCTAAAACCGACAACTTGTACAAGAAACTCAAAAAAATAAACAAACAACAAAAAATGACGCACAACTGAAAAACATACCAATAATCCACGTTTGCTGCTGAGGACCTGCTCACTGAGAGCAAGCTCCACCCCAGAGGGCGGGACTTCTACACTCTGGAGTGCATTTGATTGGACGAATGCAAGTCTAGTACAGGATGAGTCATCAGAAAAAAATGACCATTTTCCCAATCTGGAATAGAGCCAAAACTTTTCTTTGTTGTGTTATATTTTATTTATTATTATTTTTTGATGTATTTTTTTCAGCTATACCATCATACTAGGATCCATAACCCTAATGAACAGGACTAACAAGCTGTCAAAGCCTGATTTTGATTTGTTATGAACTTTAAAAAGCCTCTGAGCTCAAAGCAGGTACAGATTAACCTCCCTGTTATTTAAACCTTGGCTAATTTTTTTTTTTTGAGGGGGGGGGGGGGGGATTTTGTAATGTTTTAAAATAAAATCTCCACAGCAACGCGTTAATTTCCGTTAAAAGGTCCGTTAAAATTACGTCACACTGTCTAACTAGCTCGGATGCTAATTATGTGTTAATTATGTTGTTAAGGGCATTACTGACACCAAGCTAGGCTAAACAGACAGACAGTGCGATATAGAACATATTTTGTTGTCAGTAATTAATAAATAATATATATTTATGGAAAAAAATAACTTCTGAAACCGGAACTCAGGTTTGAAGCTAAAAGGCTCGCGACAGTCATGAAGATGGAAAGCGTTAGCGCGTGCGCTAGCTGGGAGACTTGGAGCACACAGTCCGCGGCCTTTAGGGTCAACAGTGTTAAAATAAAGATTTCCCCAAACCCAGTACAAGAATTACGGAGACTTTCGAGGGAAAATGAACTTTAAATATGACGAATACACTGAGATTACCTGTGTGACGGATCCCGGTGGTGGAGATGTTTGTGTTTAAAGCCAGGCCCCGGGTCGCAGATGGAGAACTGGGACCAAAGATGGCGCTGCGTCCAAACTTCCAGCGAGGCTCCTCTCACTTTGGACACTCATTAAGCCCAGAAGTGGAGATAAAACAAAAAAAACAGTCAATCCCAAACAAATCCAACCTCCGACATCTCCTGCGTCGCTATTCCGAATGACGACAGCTCACATCTCTTTCCTTCGTCTGTCCCTTCCGCAGTGCGCTATGAAGCGGCTATGTCTCTGTTATAACGCATTGCTTTCACGCTACACAGATCCGCTATAGCCACAGGTTCATGCACTCTCAAATAAACCCCACTGTCACAGCCCGAGCTGCGTCCCTGCTCCATGAGGCACTGCGCATGCGCGGCAGCTTCGCGCATGCGCACTGCATATACAACGTCCGTAAACACCGACGACTTCCGGTTTTATTTACTTTGTTTATTTATGCATTTTTTGTATTTACTGATGAATGAAAAACCGATAATGCATCAAAACAAATGTATCCAGACACAAAAATTGGATATTGGCTACCCATTAAACGTCACTCAACATTGATGGCCCCGCCCACTTCCGNCGAGGCAAATCTCAGTGAAGTAGGAGAATAAAATCGTTTTAAAGATCTTAAAGCTATCTAAAGCGAGTGTGTGATGCAGTTAAACTGGAGTATTTAAGACACTTTTCAGGGGACATTAGCCTCATACTCCCAAATGTCTTGGCTGATCATCTAATTCAGGACAACAGTGGACCACAGTGACGGTCCCGCCTACTTCCGGTTTTGTTTGTTTGTTTGTTGGTTGGTTGGTTGGTTGGTTGGTGAACAGCAGGAAAGGAAAATTGATAATGTATGAAAATATATCCAGACAAAAATTGGCTGCGCATTAAATGTCACTCAACATCGACAGCCCTGCCTACTCCCTGTTTTGTTTGTTTGTTTGTTTGTTTATGTATTCATTTATTGATGAAGATCAGAAATGGAAAAACCAAGAATGTCTCAAAGAAATGTATCCAGACAAAAACTGGCTACCTAGAAGTTTGAAATTCTCGTAAAGTCAGAATTTCAGAATAAATCTTGGACAGGGTTAATGATCACATTTAATTATAAAGGTTAACTGCAATCTCAAGCATGTTTGCTCATTCCTCCGTGTTCATTAAATCTCTTTTTTTTACGTAAAAGTGCATATGCTTATCTTAATTGATGATAAAGTGACAGCAGAGTGGATGCATTTTTCAGGAATGTTCTGCTGATTAAGATGTGTATACAGTAGAGAGAGGACATAGATGGTAGATCTATAGATGCTGTAGTCCAGATGTGAAGAAAAACAACACATCTGTCATGTTTCTCTTTTCAATCAACCCTGGAAGCTACGACTCTTTCTTTCTCCCTCTCAATCGCTCGCTCGCTCTGCATTCAGCTCAGAGATACAGATCTTACACAACTGCGCTGTGTGTATGATATTTTATTGTATGTGATGGACAGACACACAATAACTATGTTTTAGATAAACGAGGCAAACGAGGCGTAGTATGTTTTATGTCACTAATCATATTTTAAGCATACGTTCATCCTTAGAGTCAGAGCCTGAGAGCGTAGAGTTCAAACTGAGAATGTATTATTATTATTATTATTATTATTATTATTATTATTATTATTATCACCCACACTTTTAAAATGTTATGTACATTACATGTTTAACATCTCGATTAATTTCATACACAAGGATTTTTATGCAATTTGATGTCTTCTTTGTCCGTTCCTTCGTAGCTCAGGCCACTTCAGAGTTGTCAGGGAGCTCAATCCTGTCTCCTAATCCAGCACCTGGGAATCGCCGCTTCATATCTTAGGCTCCTGAGAGTTAATGGAAACTTCCAGAACGTGAATATACGGAGGATGGTGCAGAGTGGAAAAGTCTTTTATCTCCCACTGCTTTTCCTCCTCGATACATCGCTTGAGAATCTTAAGAACAACGCTCATGCCATACATACTTCCTCTTCTACACCTGGATATGATAAGGATTTATAATCCCACTATCTCTTGTCAGTCAGAAGAGGATCGGAAAGACCTTTTGAGTCAATTTTCAATTCAATGTGTGCTTTATTGCTTTATACAAAAGAGCAAGAGAACTAGGACTTGAACAAGACATACAGTGAAAAATAGTTAAGAAAAAAAAAGATGCCAAATAAATATGTAGCAAAATTAATAACTAATCACCTTTAATAACCTTTTGAGTCTCTCAAGATCTCTTAATTTTTCCTCGCCACTGTCGTCTCTGTCGTCTCTGTCACCTCACTCGTCTCAGTCGTCTCTGTCGTCTCAGTTGCCTCTGTCACCTCAATTGATTCCATCATCTAAGTCGCCTCTGTCACCTCAGTCGATTCCGTCATCTCAGTCACCTCTGTCACCTCAGTCTCTGTCGTCTCAGTCGCCTCTGTCACCTCAGTCTCTGTCGTCTCAGTCGCCTCTGTCACCTCAGTCTCTGTCGTCTCAGTCGCCTCTGTCACC
>CM074946.1:2708584-2719040 GCA_037577455.1 Pangasius macronema
TGTACTCATATCCTTATTAACATTCACATACACGCCATAACACTCCATACTGTACTCATATCCTTATTAACATTCACATACACTCCATAACACTCCATACTGTACTCATATCCTTATTAACATTCACATACACGCCATAACACTCCATACTGTACTCATATCCTTATTAACATTCACATACACTCCGTAACACTCCATACTGTACTCATATCCTTATTAGTTACACTCCATAACACTGGTACTAATGTTTCAGGTATTCAGGTATGACCTCTATTTGTGTCAGTCCCAGTAAAAGGAGGTGTGGTTTCGGTTTCCATCCCAGTGAAGGAGGCGTGGCCTCTGTACCTGTCAGTCCCAGTGAAGGAGGCGTGGCCTCTGTACCTGTCAGTCCCAGTGAAGGAGGCGTCACACTTCTCTGCACTTTTCTTTAATCTGATTGTACACTACTGAATCACACTGTTTTGTCTCTGGCTGCTTTAAAGCAATTTTTTTATACCTGAGATTGTTGATTGTGCGTCATCTCACAAAAAGAGATACACACTAACAACTGTAATATTTATTAACCTGGAAACACTGATTCATAACACACAATATCTATGCGCATGCTAATGACCGTGTGACTAAAATAATGTCTGTGTGTTTGTACTAAACACTGTATGCCAGCTGTTCTACTAACACATATTTCCTTTTTGACTGCATGCTTATGTCTGTGTGTGTGCTTGCGTCTTTTGTGTGTGTGTGTGTACAGGACTCTGCACTGGGATTCTGACCCCTCTACTCTCCTGCTGCATTCAGACTCTCAGCATGGGTACTGATCTCTGTTTGTCTGTCTAATTTTCCTGAGACACACCTGCCGATCACCAGGCTCTTCATCACACACATCTGTTACAGTACAACACAACACCGTAAGCATGGAGACGCGTCTCTGTGTCTCACTGCAGGAAGTGTTACTGCAGGTTCACAACAGCATTCTTAAAGGATCACCATCACTTCAGCCAGAAATGATGCGTACAACTTTTTCCCATTTCCCCCAAATATAGCTGATCAGCCAAGACATGCCTGATGTCTCGCTTCTTAATCCACCACAGATCTACGTAAAATCTTGCGATGTAATGAAATGACACTTCCTCAGCCAGTGTCTGTGTTGTAACTACTTACAGCTACATACTAGCTACCTGATTTGCAGACATCGCACAAGATTTACAGAATGTATGCAGAGTATAAAAATTTTTATGGAAATTCCAAGAATTTTGCTTTCTTCGACCAAAACCATTTTAGTTTAGTTAATACCTTAGCTAAAATTATTATAGTTTTTGTAAACTAAATCTAGACTAAAACTAATAATTAAAAATTAGCTGCCAGAATAAACACCACTCACGAGCGAAGTTAAGTAGTGTGTTAAGTTAAAAGGTCGAGTGATCTTGTCATTTGAATAAGCAGTAAGTGAATTCATAACATTAACAGTCAGCCCTTTAGTTCACAATCATCGCTAACTAGCTAGCTAGCTAAACTTACCACAGGTGCTAATTTCTAGCTAGCTTATTTAGCTGACTAAGCGTCCATGTTAGGCATCTGTCATAGCGTATTAGCAAATATGCACAGAATTTCTTATCTACGTTTAAATGATTTATATAAGTTCGACTAAAATAGCTAAAAATGTTATCTGTTAATGCGATAAAGTATTGGTATAATGTCGGAAAGACTGTAATGAAGTCGGAACCTGTCAATTTTTAAACAGATTTAAACAGAGATGCTAAAAGTGTCGTAACTGTTCGTGTAGCTGTTCTAGCGTTGCGCGTGTTGCTATAAAAACAACGTCTTGAGTAAACTGCCAGATTCCCACAGTACTAGCCCTTTTATACTTTGTGAAATCTACAATATTTTAAAGTGTGTGTGTGTGTGTGTGTGTGTGTGTGTGTGCGTTCCCTCTCAGACGAGGTCCCCTCAGGCTCGGCATGGCTAAAGTGACTCAGGTGGACTTTCCTCCTCGAGAGCTCGTGTCGTACTCTAAAGAGACTCAGACACCCGTCCTCACTCAGCCTAAAGATGGTATGACCCACACACCCCTCCCTCTCACCTGCACACACACACACACACACATGCTGTGTTTATATTATAATGATCTCTCGTGTGCTTTTGTACAGCGGATGAGGAAATCGAGGAAGAGGATCTGGCAGTGGCACCGGCCGCTCTCGAGTCTCTGCAGGAAAACGAACCTCACGCTGAGGAAGAGGAAGGTAAAGGATTCTGCGTTCATGAATGTGTGTGTGTGTGTGTGTGTGTGTGTGTGTGTGTGTTAGGCTCCAGCGTTGTTTGTTTATCCCATCCTCATGTTGTTTCGGCTCTCTAGCGCCACCTCATGAGCTGACGGAGGAGGAGAAGCAGCAGATCCTGCACTCGGACGACTTCCTGACCTTTTTCGATCACGGCTCTCGCATCGTGGAGCGCGCCCTGTCCGAGCAGGTGGACGTCTGCTTCGACTACAGCGGGCGAGACCTCCAGGACAAAGAGGGGTGAGGACGCCGTGTGTGTATCAGTCATCCAGGTCGTTTAAAACGTCTTCGCTGGCGCTAGGCCTCAAACTACAAAGACATCTTGATTCATAATTGGCTCAAATATCATACGACTGCTACGCAGAGTGTCAGTTTTGATTTCTGGTTCTTGTGTCTGTTTGCTGATGGACATGGAACAAACTTATGAAGCACATTCGAGAGGAAACGCCGCCCTCGCTGTTCCGTTCGACGGGGTTGCCAGATCTGCGTCAGAAAAGCAGCAAAAATGAGCACAATCCTCAAATTATTCCTTCTTTACACCCTATACATTGTTTTTAATGTATATCTGACTACTATAACACATATCGCTTTAACTGTTACAGTATATTTATACATTACATACAATAAATGTATTGTAACAGTTTCATATTTGGTTTCATATTTTATATATATACACACTACAGTGTTGTTGAGTTCTCGATTCTGATTGGTCAGATTTACAGAAACAGAAGCTGAGAACAACAGTGTCTAATAATAATTTAATAAAAAAGAAAAAGAGGCTGGCGAGGGAACACTATTTATAGTAGCTGTAATGTAAGTGATAACAGGAACGAACTTGTTTCATGGACGTTCCACAACAGCCACACGATCATCTGCGAATTACTGAAGTATAAGAGGAATAAAGGACTTTGAGACATTCTGTTGTGTGTGTGTGTGTGTTGCAGAGAGACCCAGGCTGGGACCAAGCTGTCTCTGAACAGGCAGTTTACAGACGAGCGCTGGTCCAAACACAGAGTGGTCACCTGTCTGGACTGGTCACCTCAGGTCTGCATTCACTGATCATACACACACACCTCTCAGTCATTCATTCATTCATTATGTTACTCAATTTCTCTCTCTCTCTCTCTCTCTCTCTCTCTCTCTGTCTCTCCTGCAGTACCCGGAGTTGTTAGTGGCGTCCTACAGCAGTAATGAAGAAGCTCCTCATGAGCCGGACGGTGTGGCGCTGGTGTGGAACATGAAGTACAAAAAAACAACAGCGGAGTACGTCTTCCACTGTCAGGTGTGTGTGTGTGCGTGTGTGACACGTCGTCACTTACCATCGCCACTACTTCTAGTGCAATATCACTACTGTTACTACTACTCCATATTCTACTCTACTCTATTCTACGAACTATTGTAACTGTATCCTAATTCAATTCTTTTCTATGACAAATGATTCTGTTCTGGTCTGTTTAATTCTACTGATGTAAACCTTTTCCTGTTTAAAATCGGTTCGGTTTCATTCAATTAAAACTATTGCCTTTGAGTTGTATTAACGTCTACGAAAACACTTTTATTCTACTTGTATTCTAACTCAAGTCTATTTTATTCTACTGTATTTCTTATATTCTTTGAAGCTTCTATCCTATCTATTGTTCTGTTAAACAGATCGTGTACTCTAATTCTAGTTTGTCCTATTCTGTTCTTTTAAATTTCTATTTAAAAAAAAAACTTTATTTTAATTGCATTCGGATTCTGTTCGGTTCTACCTCTATTAAAATCTATTGTATAAAAATTGTAATCTATCCTGTTCTGTTATATTCTTTTATGCTTCTGTTTTTATGTTCTATTAAAAAATAGATTTATAGATCTAATTGTACTCTAATTCTATTCTGCTCTGTTTTATCTTCCATCAAAAGATCTTCCATATAAATCAACTGTATCCTAATTCTATTCTTTGAAACATCCATTAAAAATATATTGTATTCCAAATCTCTCTCTCTCTCTCTCTCCCTCAGTCGGCGGTGATGTCAGCAGCGTTTGCACAGTTTCACCCGAACCTGGTGGTGGGTGGGACGTACTCGGGACAGATCGTCCTTTGGGACAATCGCAGTAACAAGCGGACGCCAGTACAGAGGACACCTCTCTCTGCCTCCGCACACACGGTACTCACGTCTCTATTCTTACTCTTCCATCTTCTTCATCATCATCATCATCATCATCACTATCATCTAGCAAGGTTTAAAACAACAAAAAAAACCCTGGGATTAATCCTTCACTCCTCATCCTCTCCTTCTCCCCACAGCACCCGGTGTACTGCGTCAATGTAATCGGGACTCAGAACGCTCACAACCTCATCAGCATCTCTACTGACGGCAAAATGTGCTCCTGGAGCCTGGACATGCTCTCCACACCTCAGGTAACACACACACACACACACACACACACACACACACACACACAGATAGAATGTGCATTTATAAGCATGTATTGCATTTAACTTGTGGATACCTGCAGAAACATTCATGATCATTTTCATCCACTTAAACCAGGAAAGAACACAATCGTGNTGTGTGTGTGTGTGTGTGTGTGTGTGTAGGACAGTCTGGAGCTGGTGTTTAAGCAGTCTAAACCAGTGGCAGTAACATCCATGGCATTTCCTCTGGGTGATGTTAATAACTTTGTGGTGGGCAGTGAGGACGGCACCGTCTATACCGCCTGCAGACACGGCAGGTACGTGCGTGTGTGTGTGTGTGTGTGTGTGTGTAAAACGCATAGGCATTTTAATGTAAGATGGACTGTGAAGCCAGTTTGCACCACAGTACATGATAAATACATATAATGATCACACTAAGGGTTATTACAGTTTACCTACTGAGTAATAACTGAGTAATTACTAATGAATAAAGCTCTCAGAGCAGAAGCCTCAATGTTGAGTTAAGAAACACTGTAAAGTCTTAATCCAGCCCCTGAGATAAAAATGTCGGATTACAAAATGTAATCGTGTGTGTGTGTGTGTGTGTGTGTGTGTGTGTAGTAAAGCGGGGATCAGCGAGATGTTCGAAGGTCATCATGGCCCGGTTACGGGGCTCGACTGCCACACGGCCACCGGACCTGTCGATTTCTCTCACCTGTTTGTGACGTCGTCCTTCGACTGGACCGTCAAGCTGTGGAGCACCAGGGTAACACACACACACACACACACAGTGAATAGACGTGAACTATTTGACTGCACTTTAAGAGGATGTCTCCTTGTCTCTCGTCTGTGTGTCTTTGTAGAACACTAAGCCGCTGTACTCGTTCGAGGACAACTCCGACTACGTGTACGACGTCATGTGGTCTCCTGCTCACCCTGCGCTGTTTGCCTGCGTCGATGGAGTAGGACACCTCGACTTGTGGAATCTCAACAACGAGACTGAAGTAAACACACACACACACATTTGTCTGACTATACTTATAGGACCTTCCACTAATATAATTATTAATGCAGCTATATTAATGCTATGCTATTCCTAACCTTAACCTCATTAACCAAAAGAACTTATGGCACTTCTAGTTTATGAAAAAAATAAAAGTTGCAGCTTTTGTCCTCATGGGGACCAGCTGAATGTCCCCACAGTGCCAAAACTTTCAGATATTCCTAGCCTTGTGGGGACACACAAGGTACACAAACAGCACACACACATCACCTCCATGCAGTTATTACGTATCTAAGGTTTGGTATGTTGTGTGTATGTGTGTTTTGTCAGGTTCCCTCGGCTTCGGTGACAGTAGACGGGAACCCGGCGCTAAACCGCGTGCGCTGGGCCAGTTCCGGCAGAGAGGTTGCCGTCGGTGATTCTGAGGGTCGTGTACACATCTACGACGTAGGAGAGGTGAGGAAAAGCTTATTTTAGATTTCACACATTCGCTCTTAGACGCGTATTTAAAATAAACCATACCTGTCATTTTACACACGCATTTAAGGAGTATTCACGTGATGCCTAATAGAGCTGATAAAATATACGGTATAAGTTTATAAATTGTATAGGGTCAATTTCCAAATGGCTTCCGATTCACTATATATGCTCACTACGTAGGGTATAACATAAAGCCCATTAGAAAGTCATGTGAGAGATTCACGGTAAAAGAGCAGAAATTCAGTTTTTAGTTTCAGACCAGCAGTGTTTCGATGCTCATCCAAACCAGGTTTTGCTTTTTGTATGGTTTAAAAAAAAACAGTTCTATATTCAAGTCATCTGAGACATCATTATTTGGAAAAAAAATTATTTCCCAATCCCGATCATAGTTTTGACATAGTACAATGTCGTAAAAAAGATCATACACTGTAATAAAAGGCAGTAATTAGCGTTTTATGAAAAATTTTGAGGTTGCTTAAACTGTAGATATCTCCTGCTGTCCTCGAATTTATTGACGATGTACTAATACATTTATTTAACTGCTTTCCTCCTGCAGCAGATCGCCGTGCCGCGGCAGGACGAGTGGACCCGCTTCCTGAAAACACTCAGCGAACTGGGCGAGAACCAGGAGGAGGCAGAGGATCTGGCAACCCAGCGCCTCGCCGCCTGATTTGAGTTCCAGGCTGCTCACGGTGATCTTCACACTCAGTCAGGTTTTATATTTCTGTAGAGCAGGGAGGGGGGGGCTAAAACTTCCTGAACGACAATCTCGAGCTTCCCTTCACTGCACTGAAACACTTCCACTGTAATCTCGGTCAGGGAGAATGGCGTCATGAATGGCAGGATGGAAAAAGCCAGGCTAGTGTGCGAGAATTATGATAAAAAAAAAAAAAGTGTTAAGGGATGTGTTTTTAGAAAGTAGGGAAGACCACGAGAGCTAAATCTCACACTCGTCCACTACATCCCATGATATTAAGCACTGCACTGACAGACTACTCTGTTTTCCGGATTATAAAACAAGTTTTTTAACCTCTTGCAGGATGTACATGTTGTCATTTCTGCTTTTGTTTAACAGTAATAAGTCTGTTTGTTTTGTGTATTTACGGTAATTTGCTATTTCGTGTGCTAAATTAGCACTACCGTTGGCTTGACACGAATATAAAACCCCTTAAATTAGCATCATATGCATAAATTAGCATCACCGTAGCCAGTCATGGACCAAACAGAAGCTAAAACAGAATGTTAGCTAAGCTGGCTAAAGTACTGCTGAGGCAGCTAAAATTAAAATTTCATAATTTCACAAGGGATTAGCATTTTTACATAATTATGTTTCAAATAACAGAGGTCTAATTTAAGTCTTTTGGTGCGCGTTAGCTAGTTAATGTTAGCTAGTTTATATATTTACACAGCAAAATGACATACACTGATTTTTTTTTAAATCAGAATTTAGGGTGTGATTTATAATCCAGAAGATACGGTAATTTTAAAACCACCTCTTATGATACTGTTTTTATGAACTAGCCTAGCATAACGTTTGGAGTTGTTTTTTGTAAAGCACACTGCAGGAAACACACACACACACACACACACACACGCTGCCTCTTCACTTTGGGAAACGTTTTTACACAGTAATGTTCAGCTCATGTCTAAAAACCAACAAGAAATGAAGGGAGCAGATGCAGTTTTTCAAAATGGCCGACACTAAACGAGCGTGAGGTAAACTCTTCACGGCGGCCATTTTGTGTCCTAAAATGTTCCTGTGGAAATTGTTTTCTTCTGTTCTGTTCTGCTCCGTGATGTGAGTTGAGGTGAGGTAACGTCACACACCCGGGCACTAGAGAGTCGAATGTAAGATTATAGTGCATAGCGTGTGATTTGAGACAGAGCCATGCAGTAAATATGTATTTAAAAAAAAATATTCAGCGCAACATGATCCATTCATTTTGACTGAAACATTAGCGTGCTCCTTTTGAAAAGACTAGCATTGATGATTTTGATGTGCAAAATTTATACTTTAGTGTATAGATGTTTAATTAATGCTTCCTTTTAATCACTAATATTTCTATATTTATATATAAATACGATCCCTTTTAACAGTTACATTAATAGAGGAGATGAAAGGGATGGCGAGTTAGCCTGTAGCGCGTTCACCTAACGTCAGAATTACGCTAATTCCCGAAAAATGAGTGACGGATACGCTGAAAAATATGATTGTTAGCAGTTAAGCTAGCTAAACCATATTGTTGTTTTAGCATTTCTTTATAATTCGATTTTAAGACAAATCTAAACTCTAAAAAAGCTAAATCGCAGAACGCTAAGCGTTAAAGTCAACGTTTGAGATTTCTGTCGTTACCGTAATTCTAACGTGACGTGAACGTGCTACTCGTCCGTATTTATATCCTGTATAGTTTAACATGCTGCACTGGTTTTTTTTTTTTTAAACACTTTCTTGTACTACATTAAAATAACTTTTTACTCCACTTGTGAGTTTTAAAGTGCTTGTCTTTCTCTTTAAGGACTGTCCACACACTTTCTACTGAGATGAAACACAATTAAACTTCTAGCTCATGTAGCAGGCAGGCGGTGTTGATTAATTTTCTCTTAACAGCAGCTCTGACAGTGGTGTAGCTGCAAATCGCAGGTTTACGTATATAATTAATGCAATAATCACTTCTTTAGTAACACTCTTCGTGGAAGGAGTCTCCAGTGTCAGTCAGTGGTAAAGCTGTAACTTTACGTCTTCAGGACAGAAGTTTCTACAATTTTCATCTTATTAACTTCAACAGAGAGAAAATAAAAGACAGTTGGGGTCGTAAGTTTAAAAAATGTTAATAATTTTAAAAATAAGAGGGATTTTTATTTACTACTGCCCTGAATAAACTATTTCAGACAGCAGATGTTTACATTTAGTCCATAAGACACAATAATAACTGAATCTACACAAATGAACCATAGTTCATAGTCCACATACGCTTGATTCTTAGTACTGTGTGTGTTACCTGGATGATCAGCGACTGTTTGTATGTTTTGTGATAGTTGCTCATGAGTCTCTTGTTTATCCTGAGCAGTTAAACTGCCCGCTGTTCTTCAGGAAAATCCTCCAGGGACTGCACATTCTCTGCTTTTCCAGCATCTTCTGCATATTTGACTCGAACACAACTATTACAAAAGGTGCAAACAATCACTGATGATCAAGAAGGCAACACGATGTATTAAGAGCCAGGGGGGTGTAAAGTTTTGAACAGGACGAGCATAAAATACATAAAATATTAAACACAAGATATTTCCAAGTAGACAACATAGTAGACAAGTTTACACGCCCCTGACTCTTAATGCATTATGTTGCCTTATTGAGCATAGCTTATTCAGGGCAGTACTAAATTAAAAGCCCTCTTTTTTTTTTATTTACTTATTTATTTTTTTTTAAATAAAAATTCTGCAAGGCACATGTAGACTTATGACCTCAACTATAGCAGCTATAATGCTAATGCTAGTGATAACTAGCTCGGGGCTCATAAATCATACAGGCTTCAACAATAAAAGTACTGTAGGTTAATGAACTAAAATCCACTAACAGCAGCGTCGTACTGTACAGCATTAAGAGTTTGTGCACCTGGTTTGAATGGAAAAGCAGATGCTCGGGTTGTTGCTCGGATGCTGCTGATGTCTTTTTGTGCTTGATGTTCATATGTGCATAACATCAACACTTGAACACTTCACGTGTGTGAACAAGGCTGATGGAACACAGACACGTCGACTGACCTCTAAAATCACTGAACCTCGATCCTAGAGAGACCATGTGGGATTATTTGGAAGAGAAGGTGAAACACACACACACAGTACAATCATGGACTAACAGTGACCTAGAAAAGCTCAAAGTGAGGAGCCATACGTGAGCAAAAAAAAAAAGAACAACACACAGGCTATATTTTTACCTTTGTCAGGGTTTAGCACTGATATTAAGGACATCTGTATAACTGCAGTATTAGCAAAGAAATGATGTGTGAATGTGTGTGTGTGTGTGTGTGTGTGTGTGTGTGTGTGTGTGTGTGTGTGTGTGTGTGAGTGTGAGTGTTCTATACGTTCAAACACAATGTATGTCAATTCTTCTTCGTCCACTCTCTAGCCTGTAAAACCTTTGAGTCAGAAGAAAAGGGGGATGTCTGACAGCTTCTGCGTGTTTATTCGTCTGCTGTTCTTCATTAACCAGAAGAAAGTGCAGATAAATTAAAGAGGGATTGAAATAAAGCTCAGCCTTGATATAAAATTTGAACCGTTCATGATTTATTTCCATAAAATACA
>CM074946.1:2753748-2781115 GCA_037577455.1 Pangasius macronema
TTTACTACTATATATATAAAACAAGCCAGAAACTGTCAAGACAAAATGCTGATACACTTCAATGTAAAAAGACACAGGAAAAGAAATTCACTTGAACCATTCAAAGTCATAATCTTGGACGCCAGTGGGGGGAAAAAATAAGAAAAAAGAAAGTTAGAAGCTGTAAACTATTAATTAGCAGTCATATGTGCTATATCTACTTGTCATGCTGTATCTGTGACCTCTTTTGTTGGAAGTCCAGTCCCAAACCACACTTCTAGTTCAGAATATAAATATGTAATGCAAAAAAATGATCAATATAAAGAGGGGAAAGAGGTGCAGAGGAACAGGATACTGGCTGGTGATGCAGAGTGTACAGGTTTGCACCTTTGGGAGGCCTGGTGAGTATGGTGTAATGCAAAAAAAATCCTGTGCTGGATCAAGTGCTTTTATATGAGGGTGGAAGACATATTCTTAAATTGTACATATTCTTAAATTATATATGTGTATATGTATACATACATATACACATATACATACACACCGATCAGCCATAACATTATGACCACTGACAGTGAATAATACTGATTATCTCGTTACAATAGCATCTGTCATGGGTTGAGATATATTAGGCAGCAAGTGACCAGTTGGTTCTCGTAGTTGATGTGTTGGAAACAGGAAAAATGGGCAAGCGTAAACATTAGAGAGACTTTGACAATGACCAAATTGTGATGGCTAGATGACTGGGTCAGACCTTGTGAGGTGTTCCCGGTATTCAGTGGTTAGTACCTACCAAAAGTGAGCCAAGGAAGGACAACCGGTGAAGGAGTGACAAGGTCATGGGCACCCAAGGCTCAATGATGCATGTGGGGAGTGAAAGCTAGTCCATCTGGTCTGATCCTACAGAAGAGCTATTTTAGCACAAATTACTGAAAAATTAAAGCTGGCTATGATAGAAAGGTGTCTATATATATACCGTATATATTGTCTCTACTGTGTTGTGATTGTGTTCACCTGCTTTGTGTCTTTTTAGAAGCTCCTGTATCTTTGGTTCATTGCGAAGTCTTGTTGATTGTATCTTAGAAAGCCGTCTTAGCCGATCTTGCAGTTGTGTCTTAGCTGTTTCAGTGTATACTTTTTTCCCCCTGCTTTTGACCCACAATAAAAACAATATTATTAAACAGTATGAAGCAGCATCATAGCTACAGTACATTAGCAACGTGGTAAATTTCAATCTAACAGCATATGTGCCAAAATGAGAATCAGGAAGAGCAGCAGATTAACTCTACCTGTCCTTATGTTTCACCGTTTTATCCCTACAGGAGACATGTTCATGAATGGATTTACGTGATCAAACAGTTTCTTAATGTGTGTGAACATAAATACTAGCAGGAAGTTCAGTGAGTGTGACCAAAGCTTCCTGAATGTTCACTAAGAGCTCAAGCAGACGCAATTCAAAGGAACGATTAGCGTATAAGGGTGACGGCATACAGATAATTAGGAAATAAGCATTATGTGAATATATAAAAAATATATGCAAGTTCTTGTGGAAGCATAGATCAAGAAGTTTCTTGCTTTTTAAAAGCAAGTATGTAAAGTTCTGAGGCCCTGATTGACTAAGAGTTCATGTGTATAAACATGTGCAAGCTTGATGTCAAGTTTGAATTATGCCTTAAACAGCCTCTCATACTGACACACCCAGCTACATGCACGCACACACACACACACACACACACACACACACACACACACACACACACACACACTTGGCTGTTCTCCCTCGTCTTGGTCTGTTTCTCAGTCTCACACACACTGTGCACTGGCTACAGGCGTTAATCACAGATGCTTTGCACACACAGGAGCATTAAGAGGAGTGATGGCATCCCATACTATTAATAATCTGATTCTAGTTTTCCAAAGGATGAATGAAAGAAAGAAAAAAAGAAAGAAAGAAAGAAATGACAAGTGTTCATGTTTGTTTCACGAGTTGAGACAGAAGACTACAGAGTAAGAAAGAATGGAGGAAAGAGACAAGAAGAGAGAGACTTTTTCTGTCTCTGCTCTTCTCTCTCTTTCTCTCTTCCTTTCTCTTTCCAGTCTTGGAGGTCTCTCGATACGATCTCCCTTTAGATGTCCATATTAGAAGCCAGATTTAGAGACAGAGGACACACTACACTACTATAGGACTCTAATATGTACATTTATGGTTGTGTCTTTAACTAAGCACCTTATTATTGTATTAATATTATGATAATAATTGCTATTATTTTGCTCCCTTGGCTCCTGGGCCACAGATGACTGTAGCATCACTGGGAGAGTGTTTAGGTTCCCTAACAAACTCTGGGCTCTACAGGAACAGATGTATTTATATTGAGATCATGTGACACTTTAATATCACGCATGTTGACTCCATTCAACTAATTATGTGATTTCTGATTGCACCAGAACTCAATTAAAGGCTTTCATGACAATGAGAAATGTGTTATAGTAAAAAAAAAAAGAGAAGAGCTTAAATAGTGTACAGCCTGTTGCCTATTTAGGGCTCTAATTAAAAGTGTTTGTTCACATAAATAATTGTAATTGTGCACAGATGTGCACAAATGAATGGAATTTGTCGTATTTTGTATTTGTACAATATTTTATAATGTGAGGAGGAAAGAGGAAATATCTTAGGGATGTTATGCAGCTATTTCAACTGGAAGCCTCAGTGAAAGTTTCTCTCTCTCTCTCTCTCTCTCTCTCTCTCTCTGGCACCTGTCAGATATTCAGGCAGGTTTCAGGTGTACGATGTCTCCCAGCTGGCTTTATTTATTCTGACTGATACCATTTTATCATGCCTAATTCTGGAGGAGTTTTGCTTTCCCCACCGCATGTCGACCTAGTATTTATAGCTAAGCGGTTCACTGAACAAACCTGAAGTGAGGTACAATAACCACGCGCCAAACACGCGCCAAACACACACTGAGGTGTTTGATGTTGGATTGGCCAGATGGAGAGCTGATGAACATCTGGCCACCGTTTGTGCTCTGCTCTGCTCATCTCATACTGTAAAGGAGTCTAAATACACACACACACACACACACACACACACACACACACACACACACTGTGTACAGAGCGTGATGGATGGAGGACCGCTGGTCTCTTGGATCTCAGCAGGGCGGAGTGAAGAATTCATGCATTATGCAATCACACCATCAGGACAGCAAAACATGTGCAGAGGAAATTTTTTCAACATGGTCCCTTAACTCTTCATGCTCTAATCACTTTTCTACAGCTTCCAGATTGTGACTGCAAACTTATTTACAATCTGAACCCTGTGTGTGTGTGATGTTTATTGATCAGACACAGCCAACTTCAATAAAATATTATCTCAGAGGAGTTACTGTGGCCTCTGTGGCTCCTCGGACTGTAAACAGGAAAAAAACACACATCAACTACACCACCGACATCCCACCAATCAGGCCAAGGATGCATACATACTGACCTGTCAATCATATTTCCTGTAAATTCAGAAAGCTTCGCCCACTTGCACTTGTATGAAATATTAGACCAGGCCAGAGGTCATCAATTTGTGGACTGCGGCCCAGATGCGGATCTAGCAAAGTATTTCCGGAATACTGCACAAGCGAAGATAAATATTTGAGAAAAAAACCTGGCTCTAGTTCAGTGACTCTTGTTTTCTAAACACAAACCAGCTCAGCTTCTGTAGCAGACACTCTGTTGTTGTTTGTCCAGTCACATGCATTTATGTCAATTATTTAGCTGAATGCAGCTCATGAGATCAGAGACTTCGATGTCCCGATCTCGCAATCCAGTCTTTCTAAAAAGTAAAATAAGTGGGAGAGACCAGACTAATCATACCTTCGGTGGAACTGCAAACATGACTTATCATGTTGTTATTTTGACTTAGTATCTCATTATTTTGACTTACTAAAATGTTATTTTGACTTAGTATCTCGTTAATTTGACCTACTAATTGTTATTTTCACTTACTAATTCTTTATTTTGACTTAGCTTCTCATTATTTTGACTTACTAATTTGTTATTTTGACTTAGTATCTCATTATTTGGGCTTACTAAATCATTATTTTGACTTACTAATTCTTTATTTTGACTTGTTATTTTGACTTAGCTTCTCATTATTTTGACTTACTGAATTATTTTGACTTAGCTTCTCATTATTGTGACTTACTAAAACATTATTTTGACTTAGCTTCTCATTATTTTGACTTACTAAGTTGTTATTTTGACTTAGTATATCGTTAATTTGACTTACTAAATTCTTATTTTCACTTAGTATCCTATTATTATGACTTACTAATTCTTTATTTTGACTTAGAATTATTATTTGAATTTGAATTGAATTTGAATTTGAATTAATTTGAACTTACTAAGTCAAAATAACAAATTAGTATCTTGCTATTTTAACTTACTAAGTGAGAGTGAAATTTTAGAATATAAGAATAAAAGAATATAAACATCATTTATGTACAGCCAGTGATTTTTAAATGGGAAACATGTGTGGAATATTTAGTGAAGGAACAAGGAATGGACAGCTGTATTTGTTTAAATATGTGTTTTAAAGTCAAATTATACACCTTACAAGTCCAATTATCCCTACATCTGGATGGGAAGGGCACTTTCTCTTCCCTGTCAATCACAGAGACACTAGCCAATCATGGGTCTCTGTGAGCTCATGGATGTGGAAGAGGGCGGATAGCTCTTTCCTCTGAGTGTGTTACGCTGCACTGAACTCTGACTCTGCAAGACTAAATTACAGAGAAATTTGTAGGAAAAGTTAAATCAACACTCTGCACCAAATTAATATCAGTTAAAGAGAAAAAGTAAGCGTGAAAGAGGCTGACAGAGACAGGGATAGAGATGTATGTCAAAATCCAAAACATAGGGCAATCAACAGATAAAAAAATAATAATTTAAAAAGAACCAAACACTTAAACAGTTCTTCAGATAGGTAATGTTTTAAGGTTCAACATGCAGCCCTTTCTATTAGAGAAAACACTCTTTTAGAGTTCGTATATCTTGGAAATTCCCAAGGAGGTAGAGACCAAGACAGATAGCCAGGCAAAACAAGAAAGAGAAATTGACCTGTTTAATTTAATTCTCAGTCTTGATTCAACATTTACAATATTTCTCCAATTGTTGTCTTGCAGAGTCAGAGTTCAGTGCAGCGTAACACACTTGCAGGAAAGCGCTATCTACCCTCTTCCACATCCATGAACTCACAGACATCCATGATTGGCTAGTGATTGGCACTGTGATTGACAGGGAGGAGAAAGTATGCTCCTCCCATCCAGATGTAGGTATAATTGGACTTCTAAGGTGAATAACTGGACATTAAAGCTCAAACTTTTGAAATTTTGATTTAAAAAAAACTCGTAAATTTGTTTATGTCGAACAGGGAAGTAACAAGGAAGTGATTTATAAGGTGTGTCCAAAGTGTAAATTTTGAGTGAGGCTGTACATAAGTGAAACTTATTCTATTGTCTCATTTTTATTATTCTTACAGTGATGGAGAAAAACACAATATAAAGCATATAATTTCTAGAGAATCAGAAGAGGCGGTGTGTAGAGCATCTAAATTTTTAATACATTTCATATATTGTTCATCCATCATTCATGAAGAGGTTATTACTCAACATAACCTCCATAAGAACTCTTGTCCAAGTGTATTTAATGACTGTAGGGAGGGACTATTACTGCACAAAGGGGTAGACATTTGTTTATTACTTGATGTGTTTAACAAACTGAGCAATTAAGTTAAAATTAACATGCATCAAGTTTGTACAGAGATGAGTAAACTCTGTCTTGATATGCAACGTAGTGGGTAAAATCAGTATTCCTGGGCCATGGGGACTTTTGTCGCCCCCCATTGTAGCTCAGTTGGTTTGGTCCAGTTTGGAGGCGGTAGCGCGCACTGGCGTCGGGAGCGCGCGGAGTTTGCACGACTCTGTTGTGCAGGGATTGAGCAGAGCACAGGAGCAGCTCATAAACACAGGTAATTTATATATTTTATATTTTATATGAATCATCTCATTCTCACAGGCGAGGGCGCTCTTTCTCTGTCTTCAGTGTTTACTTATAAAACTTTACCAACTTTTTTTAAAGGCTTTAATCAGGATATAGATATCCACATGTGACATAAAGGAAGTTTTAAAACTGGATTTATATATATATTTCGTAATTACAAACATACAGTATATAGTACGTTTTTCAATAAACACAAATCTAATACCACAAATAAACGTAACGTGTGACTCCTGAGTGTAGAGCTTGCAGCATATCCTTTGTAACACAAGTATTACTGTTATATTGTACACACACCGTCCACTATATTAGGAACACCTGTACATCTATCTGTACATTCATGCCATTATCCATTCAGCCAATCATGCTGCAGCAATCACACAGATACAGGTCAGAGGCTTCAGTTTTAATGTTGATATCAAACATCAGATTGAGGAAATAAATGTTTGAACGTGGAATTGTTGCTGGTGCCAGTTTGAGTATTTCAGAAAATCTTCTGAGATTTTCACACACAACATTCTCAGGAGTTTACACAGAATGATGCACAAAACAAACAAACAAACAAACAAACAAAAAACAGTTCAAGCTGACAGGAAGGCTATGGTATCTCGACTAGCCACTCTTTACAGCCATGGTGAGCAGAAAAGCGTGGTTGTAAAAGACCACACAGCGTTCCACAATATGAATTTGAGCCTACACTGTTCACAGGTTCACAGAAATTGGAAGTTGAAGATTGAAAAAAAAAAGGTCAGATCATGTGATGTTTTTACAGGCAGTCCAGTTTCAGTATTCTACAGACACACACTACAGACAATTTGGAAGTGCCAGTCAGCCTACAGTGCATGTCTTTGGATTGGGGGAGGAAACTGGAGTACCTGGAGGAAACCCCCAAAGCACAGGGAGAACATGCAAAATCTGCACACGCAGATCAGAGGCAGGATTTGAACCCCCAACCCCAGAGGTGCAAGGCAAACATGCTGACCACCAAGCCACCATGTAAAGTCCTGTGAGGGACTGGCATCCCATATTCCCAAGTGTTCCATAAAGCACTGGACACAAGATGATCACTGACCACACTGAAGGAAACTTGTGTGTTGAGGAAAACTTGTATGTTTTTCCCACTACGCTGCATGTTTCTAGGTTTGCAGAGTCAGTATAAACGACTCTGGAATTAAATTTAGATTATATTAGATTACTGGAAGGTGTTCAGACGCAGTCAATCACACAAACCTGTCTCGAATTGAGCTTTAGATGAGACGTTGGGGCAGTGATGTGCAAGGAAGTGCAGAGATTTAATGTTCACTTCCACTTATAGCCGCTAGGTGGCAGCAGTGAGACTTATCCGGGTACACACTGAGATCAGTATTGTGGTATTGATTTTAAAAAATGTGATACCAATTTCTAAAAATACAAAAGTAAATTTTGTGGGGTTTTTTTTTTAATGGAAATTCTTGTTTATTTATTTATTTATTTTTACCATTTTTTGCAGTATGGGACAGAAACTTAATTTAAATTTAAGTACAATTTACTTTAAACGCCGTAATTTGGTTTGCATCAAAAACTTACCATAAATTTAATAATAATAATAATAATAATAATAATAATAATAATAATAATATATTTTTTAACATTTCTTACTTTAAGGAATTATTGCACTTGGTGAAAGTATTGAAATGATGCAATGGAGCAAAGAAAGAAATATTACACTTTAAGAAAAGGAAGAGAGATTGAAAATCACATTTATGTCTTCATTTTATTTTATTATTCATGTTAAAATATATATATAAAAAAACCCTCAGAGGATTAATATTTAAATAATTCACATTCAATACTCATGACTAAAATATTACAGGATAAAATGAAAGAATGATGGAAGAAAATATAAAATTAAAAAGAAAAGTTGATACAAAATTAAGAGAAGAAAATGGAATGAGCATGATAAAGATGATAAATGATGAAGATAAAGATGTGAAGAATGTGGGACAAACCAAAAGAAAGGGGAAAAAAACTAGTGTAACAGAAGATGAATGAAGAGAATAGAGAGAGTGAAAGAGAGTAAGGGTTTCTACCTTTATTGTGAAATTGCAAACTATAAATTAAAGTGAAAAACAGTAAGAATCATTCGTTTGTTGATCTGTAGGTGTGCTTCAGGTCGTTGTCATGCTGAAAGGTGAAATTCCTCTTCATCTTAAGTGTTTTAGTAGAAGCCTTAAGGTTTTGTGCCAGAATTGCCTGGTATTTGGAGCTATTCATGATTCCCTCCATCCTGATTAAAGCCCCAGTTCCAGCTGAAGAAAAGCAGCCCTAAAGCATGATGCTGCCACCACCATGCTTCACCGTGGGGATGGTGCTCTTTTGGTGGTTTTTTTGTAGCTTTTTGTATTATGGAATTATATTACCTTTTGGAATTGGTCTCATAACACTTTTGGCCACATGGTTTGGGATGATTTAAGTTGAACTTGGATGTTTTTTTATGAGAAAGGGCTTCTGTCTAGCCACCCTACCCCATAGCCCAGACATGTTGAAGAACATGTGAGATTGTTGTCACATCCAGAGAGTAATCAGTACTTGTCAGATATTCCTTCAGCTCCTTTAATGTCTCTTGGTAGCCTCCCTGGTAAGCTTTTGTCTTGTCCTTCTGTAAATTTTGGAGTGTTTGTCTTGTTCTTGGCGATGTCACTGTGGTGCTCCAGCTTTTCACGCTGACTTCACGGTTCTTCTCAGTACAGTAGAAATGCAGAACATTTTTTAATGGACAGAGCAAAAGTGGGCGTGTCATTAACTTTATGGCATTATGGCATGATGAGAGATTAGCCGGTGGGTAGGTTTTGTCCCGGGTTTGATCCTGAGTTCGTTTCACCGACTGTATGGAGTTTCACTTGTACCACATGTTCTCCACCGGGTTCTCCGGTTTCCTTCAGCCTTTGGTAGGTGGACTGGCTCCTCTAAATCACCCCTAGATGTGAATAGGAGTGTGTATGTGTGTATGCATAGAGTTGCATCTAGAGTGTATTCCCGCTTCACACCCAGTATTCCTGGGACAGACTCCAGATCCATCGTGACCCTGATCAGGATAAAGCGCTTACTGAATATAACTGAAAATAATCCTGTCGTGTGTGTGCGTGTGTGTGTGTGTGTGTGTGTGTGTGAGAATGTCGTCCTGCTCATTCCAACAGTGATAAATATTGACTTTTGAGAGTTTGCACTGGAAGTCAGGTGACGTAGGGAGCTAGTGGGAAATGATAGTTTATGTGTTCACATGACTCACTGGACACAATTAGGAAGAGATTTAGAGTAAATTTATAATCCTGATGCTTCCACCCATAAATCCTTTAAAGAATGTCATTAATGTCTGTTATGTGAGAAGCTAAAAATGGACATTTCAGGAGAAGGAACAAAGAAAGAGGAGAGAAGGGAAGAGAAGGAGACAGAAGAGAAGAGAAGAAAAAGGAAGAGAAGAGGAGAAAAAGGACAAGAAGAAAAGAAGAGAGAAGAAGAAACAAGAAGAGAAAGGAAGAGAAGAGAAGAAAAGAAAAGTGAAAGGGAGAGAAGAAAAGAGAATGGAAGACAAGGGAAGAAAAAGGGAGAAAGGAAGATAAGAGGAATGAAAGAAAGAGAAAGAAAGAGAAGAAAACAGAAGAGAAGAAAAAGGACAAGAAGAAAAGAACAGTGAGGAGAAGAAACAAGAAGAGAAAGGAAGAGAAGAGAAAGGAAGAGAAATGACAAGAAGAGAAGAAAAAGGAAGAGAAGGAAAAGGGGAGGAGAGAAATGAAGAGAAAGGAAGATAAGACAATAAAAAGGAAGAGAAGAAAAAGGAAGAAAAGAGAGGCAGAGAAGAGAAGAAAAAGTACAAGAAGAAAAGAAAAGAGAGGAGAAGAAACAAGAAGAGAAAGGAAGAGAAGGGAAAGGAAGAGAAATGACAAGAAGAGAAGAAAAGGGAAGAGAAGGAAAAAGGGAGAAGAGAAGAGAAAGGAAGAGAAAGGAAGATAAGACAACAAAAAGTAAGAGAAGAGAAGAAAAAGGAAGAAAAGAGAAAGGAAGAGAAGAGAANGGGGGAAAAAAGACGGGAAAAGAAAACAATAAGAAAGGGAGAGAAAGATTAATAGAAAGGAAGAGAGAGTATAGAAGAAAGTGATAGAAAGGAAAAGAAAAAAGAAAGGAGAGAAAAAGAGAACAAAAATGTTGTTTACCTGCTTTAAGCCCCGCCCCTTCAGTTTTGTAGTGCATGATTGGACGGTGAAATAAACACATTCCTGTTTTGACATTTTCTATTAGTACAGAGGGAGAGAAAACCTGATGTAGGTACAATTTATTAAAAAAATCTAGAGTGTCACTTCTGTCCGTTATTTCTCTGTTAAGCCCCGCCCCTTCTGTTTCTTAGAGCATGATGGGACAGACCAGTGCGGGAAGCATCCATCGTTCCATAAATAAATTCAATAAATACAGACTTTTATCAGTCTTTTTACTTTTACGACACGTTCATATTTGTCAGTGAGTGTAACTCACACAAACACAGGATGGATTTATTTTTATATCACTGATTCTGCTCTGAAAAGATGCAGGACATGTCTATTTCTATTGCTAAATGCTGACACTCTCAATTACACACACACACACACACACACACACACACACACACACACACCTCCCATCTGCAGGATGTTGTAACATTTGTTCATCGAGACATTAGCACATAAATCAGTCATGCTAATCTTTCCAGAATGCTATCTGCTAGCCAGAAGTCGTGTCACGCTTCACACTTATCCACTTGACATAGCCTGGGCCTAATATTGCACCGAGTGCAAAATTCACCTCATGGGGTCATGAATATTTACACAGCGAGAGTGTGTCCTGTTTCTGGGTGTTGCTGGCGCTGCGTTTCATGTGCTAATCAGATGCTACAGAGCTCGTTCATAACTGGAGGTGGTGAAATTATAAAAAACTCAGTGTTAAACATGGGATTGGTTCTAAAAAAAGAAAACAATGAGGTGCGTTGAAGAAAAGGTGCGAATGTTCAGATTCAGTAAGAACGGCAGCTGAAGATTAATTTTCGGTGGCTTTGTTAGCTTCGGAGGATGCTGAGTTAGCAAAAGTGTTTAGCGTTTAGTAGTTGAGTTAATGGAGATAGACTCTACATTCACGCTAGCAAGTCACTCCTGTCGCTTGTAATTTTATTGTTTGAAGTGTATTTAAGTTTGAGTTACATGTCATGTTCTAGGCATCGTACTAGCTTTCCTGGCAGAACAGCAAAGCAAAATAACTGTCCTAGCTACGTATACTCATCAGAGGCACCAATATAGGAACGTGCTACTTCATTGCATGCTTTATTTTTCTTTTTATAGACATTTAAAGAGAGCTTTGTATATGACAGGACAAGATAAACCATGGTTATGTTTTTTCCACACTGGGTCCCTGGAGGACTAGTGGTGAGGCCGCAGTGGTGAAAGCGCTAGAGCAAGTCTCACCCAGGGAACCGACCCAAGCTACTGGGGTTGCACGCAACACTGCACTCCCAGTGCCGTTCCCAATCCCAGATAAAATTGGGGAGTGTTGCGTCAGGAAGGGCATCCGGCGTAAAATCTTTGCCAAATCAAATACGCGGATGATACCGATGATCCACTGTGGTGACCCCTAAAGGGAGCAGCCGAAAGATGTGTGTTTTCTTTCACACTAAATGGGAATTAATTGGAGGTAGGACCTAAGGTTGTGAGCGGGGAAGTGAAGAAACGTCGGCCCATAGGATCAATATTTTTCATTTCATACTAGTACAAAAAATTTAGTTTAAACCATTGTCTCAGAGCAAATGTATTACATAGCTGAAAACAAAACCCATTTCGGAAACCTGCCTTCAGGGCCCGAATGTTTGTTCGTATTTGGATTTGCCTCTTGTCAGTCATTTTATAGACACACCCCTGATGCCTCTTCACATTTTCATAAATCATTATCAGGAGAATTTGCATGTTATGAGTTGCAACTTGGATTTCAACCGGTTGAATGTCTGAATGCGCCTGAAAGTGATGTCATGACAGTCCTTGCTAGTTAGCGTGCTAACTCTAATTGAACCACCATAAGTTTGCAGGGCGGAGCTTTGTGTATGTGAGTGGAAATGTGTATGTGTATGTGAGCATTGTGTATGTGGGGGTGGGCTCAATGAGGGAAAAAAAAATCTCCACCCATTTAACCATTAGAGACCTTTTATTATTAAACAAATCTTACCTAGTGCACCTTTAAACAATAAGAAATAATTTAAATAAAATATTTCACAATAACAAATTGTACAATGAGAACAATGGGTTCATGTATTCCCCCACTCAACCATGCAACATTTCCTATTTGTTAAGAGTTCATATCATGTGCTTTTGTTTATGTCATGGCCATTTATTTTTGTTTTGATTTCTGTCCTGTGTCTGCCCTGTCTTCTCATTGGTTAATTCCCCTAATGTGTACACCTGTCCCGAGTTCACTCCTTGATTAGTTTGGTTATTTATAGCTTATGGTTTCTGTTTGTCTTCGCGAAGTCTTTCCATGCTGTTTTTCTTACGTGCTGAACCTTGTTTCTGGTTCTCGCCTTTTGTTTGTGTGTTGATTAAGGATTAATCTGTTGCTGTCTGCTTGGCTTCTGACCCCCTCTGTGAACTCTGACAATGATTTTCGGATTAGCTGTAATAAATACCATGCTGTGTTTTTACGCATCTGCCTTCAACAGCTGTACATTACACGGTGACAGGATCAACAGGTCACCACAGAAAAAAATACAGAAAAAAAAACGTTATATGAATAAAAGATTGGTCTGGCTTCTTAGTTTCTAGCTTTACCTCCGTTTAAACTTGTTGCACTCACTGAAATTGTTGAAGCTATGCTTTTTAGGATGACAAAATTATAGTAATAATACCCGTTGGAAAAAAATGATCCAGACGAGGTTAGTTTGCTGCTACAGATATAAGATTTAGCACCTAGTTTTACATTAAAGTTAATGATAATGTATGTTTTACTGTATTATTAGAATATAATCATAGCAGTGTATACAGCAGTAGCTATACAGACACAGTATAATCTGCAAATACTGTAAATATCTTCCTATAATTCCATACAGACTGCTGTATCTAACTGCAGAGCTCAGTATTTTCTTGTAGAAAGTACAGAAATGGTATAAAACTCCCAGTGGACGTCTGTTCTCTGCAGTCATGAACTATGATTTTTTTCCCCCCCAAACACTGCCTCTAACTGTAACGTCGTACATCATCGCTTAGACGGGAATGCAAAACTAACACATTCTCTCTTTTGGTGGGGAAAAGTGTGTGTGAAGGATGTGAGAGCATGACTAATGTTTTGGTGGTAATGGTGGGTAAGGGACAAATCAATCCCAGATCTATTAGGGAAGCTGACTGGTACATTTATACCTCTCTGGGTGCAGGCCATGTATATTCATCATTAATCAGTTCCATAGCCAGGCTGTGTTTACAGATCATTAATTCAGCGTCCGCTGGAAAGCACCTTCAAACCTTCATCATCATCATCCACTCATGGCTGAATTTGACACCGGCTGGCTGTGTAGACTGCTAAAATGTGCTTTACATGTGCAGCATTGTAGGAATGTAGAGATCTAATACAAGACGTTCTGGTTCACTTTTCAGTAATTTATTTAACAAAAGCATATTCACTGTTTTCTAAACTTTTTACAGCAATAGTTTCCCTTGATCACTCAGATCCAGCCAACAAGTGATCATTTAATTTCTATGTACATGCACGACACGGAACTGCGATTTCAGAGACAGCAGCAAGTGACAAAGCAGCAGCACGACAAGCGACATTTAAATAAAGATTTCCTCAATTTTATGCAAATTAGATATGCGGCAAAGAGACTAAACCCAAACCATTGGCTCGAATGATTCCTCGGACTAATATTTTGGCGTTTGTGGTCTATGAAGCATGTATCGCAAATCAAACAACCAATTTTTACACTGATTAGTGCATTATTTAATCAATGTTGAACTAAATAGCTATAGAAGCTACGTAGTATAGCTACTATCATTTCTTGTCTGAACTAATAAAAATGATTGTCGCTTGCTAGTGTGAATGCAGGGTAACTGATCACATGACGTCGTCAAGTTGCACGATTCAACAGTTTGTTGGTTTCAGGTTTGTTCTGGAAGTGTGCCAAACAACAGTAAAAAAAAAAAAAAGAAATAAGGCAAAAGTATGGTGTGAGGCCCTAAATAGCACGTCTTCCATTTTCTTCCGACCAAAGACACCACAATCTCCTTCTTGTTTACTGTTGGCTCACGTGACTGAGGTTCGCAAAAATTCACAGCTCACAGTTCACCTAGATAAAGTCAACATGAAAAGAAAGCAACAACTACCAGAGGCAAGTACGCATATTTCCCAACGCACGTCCTTTCCCTTTCAGTGAAATGGCTTTTGCGTAGGGGTGGGAGGAATAATCGTTCATATGATTCAGCGCGGCACTTTCTTAAACGTTTCTGCATCGATTCAAGAAACTTAAGAATTGATTATTGAAGCACAATTCTCAACAGACTTTTAAACTTAAAAAAAAAAAAAAAAATTGGTTCATTCTGGAAGCTGTGTAGCTACATAAATGTCGAGCTACACAGCTTCTGGAAGTTGTGTTTACTTTCAAAATAAAAGAGAGATTTGCAGCAAGAAGTCAAACCAACACCTTTTTTTTAAAGCTGACATTTGGGAACAAAAGAGTTTTGTAGTTTGTAACTCTGTTATGCCATGATTACATGCATGAATTTAAACACCACCACTATGACAAATCACATCAGGCGTTTCCACCCAGAGCTCGTGTTAGCAATAAAAATGGTCGTGGAGACCAAGGGAACCTTTTAACACGCACCGAACTCTGATATGGCAAAACTGATAGGGATTACTAAATCTAGCGTAACTTTTTTTTGCTAAAGATCTATGCTCTTACTGAGTTGTAGCAAATGAAGGCTTTTGTTTTCTCCTACTGCAATATCCCATCCTGGCATTTCTTCACAGATATGGCTATACCGAAGCTGTACAGCAGCACATAAACTTGAGTAATGGAGATGCATCAGAAATCATTTTAGAATCAAATTGTAACCCGCTGAATAGGATAGGGAGTCGAATTATGAGGCAAGCGAGCACCCACTTTTCTGCTGGGTCAATTTCTTTTGGTCTGATTGCTACTTTAGCTGAGAATAAACATAGTGTCTCCTGTAGCAAGGGGTCAAAAATGATGCTAATATGGAGTAAGGAGCCATTTTAGACACTGCTATATGGATAGCTATGGTGGTCACGGCTACAGAGTCCCTCTGTCTAACTGCACTGATCACCTTACAGCCAGTAGCACACTAGCAGCTCTGTGTGTGTTTGTATGTGTGTGTGTGTGTGTGTGTGTGNGAGAGAAACCCATTTAGGGTCTGCGGTCAGGAAGTGGAGAAGCTTATTAATTTTTGTGGTGTTTTGGTTTTGGAAAAGGTAAAATGTGTGTAGGGGTGAGTAGGGTCACAATTAACCTGTCCATAACATTAACTCTATCTCAGAAGCCACGCCTACATCACTGTGATTGACAGGCTTCAAAGCCACGCCTCCTTCACAGGGTCAGTCTGTGTAGCTTTAATAGTAACAGTGATTAACCATGTATGAAGAGCTGTGGAAAAATAGGGTGTGTGTGTACGACTGATGGTGCTGAGTGTGAGTTAAAGTAAATGTTGTTACAGTAAATTGTGTGTGAGGGGTGAGAGAGAGGGGTGGTGTGTGAGGAACAGGGTGAGTATTGAGTATTGAAGGGGAAACCCTTATGAATAAACACATGGACAAGTTTTTCCATGGCATATGTTGAAGCTGTGTGTGAGTGTGTGCGTGCGTGTGTTTCCATGGTTTGGCATAGCTGCCCATCTGGGTGTATTGTAGCACGTTAATTTGCACATCCAATCCTCCTCCTTGTAGTGTAAGTGTTTTGTGTGTGTGTGTGTGTATGTGTGTGTAAGCTTGTGTGTATTTCTCCTATCAATTGAACCCAAAACCTTTTAGCGATCTGATCAAAGCAAGTTGTAATGAACACGCATGCCATGTGATGACCGTGCTAATTCATATGGACCATTTATACATAATGACATGATTTTCTCTCCTTCTAGTAATGTTCAGTAAGTGTCATTATCACACTTCTCACTCACTCACTTTTAGCAAGCGCTTTATCCTGATTGGGTTTGGGGTGGATCCGGCACCCATCCCTGGAACACTGGGAGTGAGGTGGGAATACACACTTGGATGGGATGCCAGTCAGTATTTTGTGTGTTTATAATTTACACACCAATTAGAATAAGATGAAAAGGTTAGCTCCATCAGCCACAGTTGATTCTGGGAGGTGGGGCTTCATGTACATTGAGAAGTAAACAAATCATTATAGAGTTGTAGGTCACCTTTGAACCTTGGGAATTCATCACTGATTAATCTTCTGTAGCCACTTCGGTGGATTCAGAGTATAATCGAATCGGATACCAGTCCATCGCAGGACTCCATGCAGGCACACATTCCCACCTTTGGGCAATTTAGTGTAGCCAATCCACGAATTGGCATGTTTTAGGAGGTGGGACGAAATCAGAGTACTTAAGTACTTAGTGGAAACTCACACACAGACAGCTCAGGATTGGTCCACTAGACCCTGAAGCTGTGAGACGGCAACGCTGCTTGCCAATAGAGCCTAAATACTACCCAATGCACCTTACTATATCCTTACTGGTAGTCAATCAGCTTAGACATTTTTAATATGTCAGGCTTGTTTTTTTAAATTTTATTTTGTACACTCTCCAAAAAAGACACTAAACAGTGCTTTTCCTTGCCAGTGAGGTGGTACCCTACAGCATACACCTTTTTTTTTTTTGTTTTACACGTAGACTGTATCTTTTACCTGGGTCCATGGAGGACTATTGGTTAGGCCTTGACGATCTCACTGGCATTTGGTATAAAATCTGTGCCAAATCAAATATGAGGACCAATGATCTGCTGTGGCGATCCCTAACAGGAGCAACTGAAAGAAGAAGAACAACAACAGACTGTATATTTTACCTTGAAAAGTGTATGTCGGATACCTTTAAATGGTAATTAGAGTCCAACTATGTACCTTAAATGATTCTGAAACATTCACACTATCCACAGTTCCATGTGAAAGATATGGTTGGTTTCCTCATTGTGGTTGGTGTCCTCACTGTTTCCCTACTGTGAACTCTTGTGAGCAATACGAAAAGATAACAAGAATGTAAACAAGGCAAATCGTAATATCCTCGAGGAGTGGTGTGGCTGTAAGTCATGACCGACTTTGGTTTATGAAAAAAGGAAACACTCTAACTTTTTTTAATTTACAAAGTAATTATGCGTACTCATATCAAGCTATTTTGCTAGAATGTGCCTGTAAATCTCTCTCAGTTGTTATAAAGTTACACACATCGCCCTTCACCCTCGCCGCCCACGCATGTCTGAGATTCTGCGTCTGAAGCGTGTTGTCGACCGTTCCTGAGCAAGATGTATTATGCCGTGACTTAGGGCTGGAAAGGTTAGCGAAATGCCATAATGCCAGACTGCTCCTGTCCTGCGCTTCACTGCATCTGTGTCGTATTTTAATGATGCATGCTGAGGGATGTAAGCGTGTAATTGCCATCATGTTTATGCTGCCTGCTGGGTCAGCCTGGCCATCTTGCTCGTGTTTTTTTCCCTGTCAGGCATTTTCAGATGAAGACTGGCATCTCATTCTGTTGCTTGGACATGGACTAAGTGACACTGGGGCATGGCTTTTAGTGAAACTGGAACCTTGATTTTACACTGAGATTCAATTTATTATAGAAGCAGTATGTGCAATATTTTTACTTTGGAAGACAGAACAGTTTATGTCTCAGACACATACAGTTACTTCTTACTTATGCCTGCTAAAACCAGCCAATAACAGTGAACTTTATTTTTATTTTGGTTTCCGGTGTACATCTTGCCCACTTTTTTTGACTAAAGGCTGAAGAGGAGAAACATTTCTTAAAATGAACTCCTTCTATTTAGTCCTTTTGTTTTTTTCCATTCTTTTTGCAGTTCAAGTTAAAAAAAATGGAGATAACTAGCTACTTGCTAGGATAAGAGGTTTGCTAGCTAGCTAGTTAGCTTCCAATGTTTGTGACAAAGAAAAAGATTTGTAAAAAAGACTAGAAATGTACAAAAATGCTAACTAATAGTATTTAGTGATTGTGTGGGTTTGTTTTAGTTTTGTGGTAAGTAAAAATGCTGGCAGCTAACTAGCTAGTCTCTAAGATAAGAAATGTTTATTCACATTGCCAGCTAGATACCATTAATTTACTAACTAGCTAGTAAAGTCTTTTATATGATTAGTGACACTGGAAATGCTGCATACCCAAGAAGAACGTCAACATTTTCCTGAAACAATGGTTAGTTAAATACTATGCTAAAGTTCTATATGACTAAAATGACAATGTATGTTTACTTCAGCCGCTAACTGAACTTCCACCATATTGAGAAACATCAACGTTACATCACAACCGTACAAAAATTTCAACTTCCAAAGTATTGAAAGTTACAAGAAGCTCCACCCAAAGGATGTGGCACATCTGATATATTTTGTACACTTTTCTGGACAGAACCTTCAGAATGTTGAAGGTTGAAACCAGATCGGCCCCTCGGCTCTTCCGTGTGCACACACTTCTGTGTGCTGGTTTCAAACAGGAAGGGTTTGAACACTGAGCCTTTCCGAGCAAGATGCAGTCACTGGAGACACTTCATCCTTCAGAGTTATTCAAGAGTTGTGTAAGAAGTACTTAGTGGCGAGAGAACAAGTTATTCTTCATGTTTGTCAACAGTCAGCAGGAAAAGGTCTGAGGTTGCTCATCTGCTATGTCTGTTAAGTTGCCTCTTCCTGTCAAAGTAGGCGGCTCTTGGCCATGTTTATTGATGAAACATACCAGCAAATATACCAGACTCTCTGGAGGTCTGGCTTGCGAGACAAATGTGAAATCTTCTTGGAAACACTATTTGAGTGCAACACGCAAGATTAGACCATATTTGGTCATTTGGTTAAGCACTGCTCCCTACTTAGCAAGCTAACACATTCTCAATGTCTCTGAAAACATTTTTTTGAAATCAAGTGCAGAAAATACTGAAAATGTACTTTTATCCAAAAAAGGGGCGGGGTTAAAGAACCCTAAATTAGGATGTCCTCCCTGAGAAATGTTCAGAAACGGTCTGATGAGTCTGGTTAAGTGCCAAAAATTTTTGCAAATCAAACTATGCCCTCGGCATAATTGTGGCAGCTCATTATAAACTGTATTGTTGTGGGACCACTAGCAATCTATTTATGCTAATCAGTGTAAAACAATCTTACTGCCAAAATTAGAGTCCCACACGCTGCACTGGGAAAATGCTCTCATTAGCTCTGTGTAGAAGTGACACATTCTGAGATTTTGGTCCAGAATGCCTGACACTGTCAAAACTTTGTTGTGCTCTGTCTTTGTTTGTAAAAGGCAAAAAATGTGGGCAGCTGATGTCCATTTTTATGCCTAAAATTATCCATTTTGTCACATGCATCCACAAACATGGGAAATGATTAATTGAAACTTAATGGATTTTAATCTTAGTGGATTTCATTTGATCCAACTTAATGAATTAGTCTTCTCACCTCTTATACATGTTGGACCACATGGACCTAACTACTTCGCAGCTTGTGACTCATTTACATTTATAGCATTTAGCTGACACCATTATCCAGAGTGACTTACAATTATCTCATTTTATACAACTGAGCAGTTGAGGGTCAAGGGCCTTGCTCAAGGGCCCAGCAGTGGCAGCTTGGTGGAGCTGGTATTTGAACTCTCAACCTTCCGATCTGAAGTCCAACATCTTAACCACTGAGCTACCACTATCCCTTGAAGCCATGCTGGCCATAGACTCCTCTCTTCTGTCCCAGTGAGTGTATTTTTATACATTGTGACACTGCAAAAAAGACAGTGGTGCCTGCTAGCTTTGAGTTGACATTCCTTTATTAACATTGTGAGTCTTATTATTTATTTCTATTTTTGTCTACAAACCTGGTCTGTGTTGCTGCTCAGTAAGTGGCAGTCAATGCTCATTCTCTCAGCCATGGCAGCTTATCCTCTGCCTCACCATGCCCTCAGCCTTAGATAAGGATCAATCAGGAAGGAGGCCAGTGGAGCATTCAGTACCATTTCTGGCATTATGAATATAGACTTATGCTATATGGCATGGTCAGTGGCTATATATATGTATACACACACACACACACACACACACACACACACACACACACATATATATATATATGAGCAGTCAGATATGAAGCTCTTAGGACAAAGGAAGACCATATTCATTAACATGAATGATGCTTTTACAGTGATGCATTTACAGCATTCGTTCATTCATCCTTAGTAACTGCCTGGTCAAGTTTGCAAAATTGAGCTACTAGTTTGTCTAGATTTTGGGAAACAGAACCAACTAAATTTGTTAGAAAGTGTTGCAGGTAAATCTAAACAAAAATAATAACTGGGATTAACGTAAACAGACCTAAACAGATAGAGATACAGAATCTGACATTACGTTACACTCCTACCATGTAGTTGTTTTAGTCAGCTTGCTTTGAAGCAGGTGGTCACTTTGTTTTTTCAGTAGCTTGGAGAAAAAGTAAATGATGAAACATGAACACAGGAGTTTGTAGGATGATCGTCCCTTGTCTCTCTACATCTCTCATGCTCATCTCATTTTCAGCTTGAGAGCAGACCATCGCTTCTGTCATTCTCTCTCCTATCTGTCTGAAGGGGAAAGACTTCCTGCGTTTTTTTTTTTTTTTTTACCTTTGTGGTGCCTCAGGGCTGTTTGATTGCAGGATAAGATAAAGTATGATGGTATGAGAAAATCTGAAATAGTTTTAAGATTTGTTATTAAGATTTGCTGTTGTGATGCCCGGTGTCAGGTAGCTACACAGGCTATGTGTAATCTGGATTATGTGATCTAAGTAGACTATATTTAAAGATATCACATTATAGTTGTTTTCAATGGTATATCAAATTCTATTTTTTGTTTATCACATTTTTACAATTACTGACTGATTTCCCTTCTCTGCACATCTCATAAATCTGATGTGTGAGACATAGGAGTGTTTTTTGAGACAGTGAGTGAGCTGTACTGAGTGAAGTTCACCTCTGTGTGAATGTTCCACATGCTCACCGGTGTTTTTCGCAGCTCTTAAAACAAACCTGTTTACTCTGCCAAAATAGTTTTTTTTTTTTTCCACATTTCCTTGTGATTAAGCTGCGCTCGTGGAGACGTGTCAGAGCTGCTGTGTGATCCTTACCCAAAGAGTCCTGTGTTCCTCGAGGCTCTCTGATTGGCAGCTAGCAGCTCTGTTCACTGAGAATAACTGCACAAATATTTCTGTATGTCACACACACACACACACACACNCACACACGCACACACGCACACACTAAAAACTGTAACATGTTCCCTTAAACTTAGCTAGTATATATAAGTGGTACATATAAAAGTTTTTATATTTATTTTATATATTATTATATATTTTATTACCCTTCTTCTTCTTCATATGCCTTTAAGGTAAATTTTCTTATTTGATTTTGAAAAAGTTACACTCTAATTAAAAAAAAAAATTGTCATAATAATCATGTCATAATAAATGTAGTTAAATTGAACATTTAAAATTTTTTTGTCATGAATAGACAGTGCTTTTGATGCAAATCCAAAGGCTTGACAATTAATTTGTGTTTTATGTTCAAATCCTATTATTTCATGCTTTTATGTTATCTTTGCCTTGGGTGTTTATTCATATCAGCACTAATTTTATATTCAAAAGGGTTACTGTGTGAACAAATTCATTTTACTAACGAATTACACGCAAAATACAGTCTCTATTTTCTTTTACATGAGGAGCTAGGAAGCACGGTGGGTGGAGACTGAGGGATTGTCCTATCAGGGCACTATGCACACACACATTCACATCCCACAGACAGTCTAGTCTAGCCAAGTCACCTACTGGAATGTTTTTGGGATGTGGGAGGAAACCAGAGAACCCGGAGGAAACCAGTACAGGCACAGGGAGAAAGCAGTGCTGGTTTCTCAGGTCTCTGTGTCTGAGCTTTGGTTAGTTTGAAACTGTTACAGCTGTAGTTTGAATGTACTACAGTATGTATGTGTGTGTGTGTGTGTGTGTGTGTGTGTATTAACACGTTATTTTCTCACATTATGTTTGAATGAGTAGTAGCAGTTGAGAGAATCAAAGAATTTATAAGTGAATGAATGACAGGCTTGTGTGTGTGTGAGTGTGTGTGTGAGAGAGAGAAAGAAACAAGGTCAGCCAAGGATTTCAGTTGTACTTCTAGCTAATGAGCAAGCAAAGGTCTCACTCACTGAGAACACACACACACACACACACACGCACACACACACACACACACACACACACACACACACACACACACACACACACACNNAACAATCATAGGAATTTTAATACCTTCCATGCCAAAACTGTAAGTGTTTTTAGTTCACTGGTGAAGGAGGTGTGGCCTCTGTGTATGTTCTGTCAGTTCAAGAGAAGGAGGCGTGGCCTCTGTGCATGTCCTGTCAGTTCAAGAGAAGGAGGCGTGGCCTCTTTGCATGTCCTGTCAGTTCAAGAGAAGGAGGCATGGCCTCTTTGCATGTCCTGTCAGTTCAAGATAAGGAGGCGTGGCCTCTTTGCATGTCCTGTCAGTTCAAGAGAAGGAGGCGTGGCCTCTTTGCATGTCCTGTCAGTTCAAGAGAAGGAGGCGTGGCCTCTTTGCATGTCCTGTCAGTTCAAGAGAAGGAGGCGTGGCCTCTTTGCATGTCCTGTCAGTTCAAGAGAAGGAGGCGTGGCCACTTTGCATGTCCTGTCAGTTCAAGAGAAGGAGGCGTGGCCTCTTTGCATGTCCTGTCAGTTCAAGAGAAGGAGGCGTGGCCTCTTTGCTGCTTTAAATTGTTTAAAGAAACAATAAATCATAAAAAACATTTATACATTAAGAGGAGCATCATATAATCTCAAAAAGAGACATGTATTTTTTCCACATTACACACACACACACGCGCACACACACACACACACACACACACACACTGCCCTTGTGTGTTGATTAACAAATCCCCCTGACCCCCCTACGCACTAAAAAAGTTAACATTTTGTCTTTTATGAGATTTACTGCTTCAGTGAACACACACACACACACCAGGCAGAGTGAAATATCAGCATCTCTCTCTCTCTTTCTCTCTCTCTCTATCTCCCTCTCCCCCACAGAGGTGTTGATGTGTGCTGGACGCTGTCCACTGGAACGAGTCCATGCTGACGCTCGGCTGGTGAGTCCACTGTTTTGTTTTTCCTCACTCATCTGTTCAGTTTTTCCCCCCTTTCCTTCTCTCGTCTGTTCCTTCTGCTTTCAGTTTCTCTCCTGCTTTTCACCTCTTTGTATCTTTCAGAAGCTTCTTTTGATGCCTTGCTTTCTTGCTCAGTTACATGCCTGTCTCTTCTTCTCTCTCTCTTTCTCTCTCTCTCTCTCACACACACACACACACACTGTCTCTCTCTTTTTCTCCCTGTTTCTCTCTGTGTTTATGTAGATTGGTCTCCGGCTCATCCCCATTGTGTCTGGTTCTCTTTGTTCTCTCCTGTGTGTGTATGTGTGTGTGTGTGTGTGTGTGTCCATTTGGATGGTGTGAGTGTGTGTGTGTTTGAATAGACAGAAATACTGTTTAAGAGTGAATCAATGTTGTCCATGTGGCACACAGCATTCTCTCTCTCTTTCTCTCTCTATCTCTCTCTCTGTAAACTAAAAAATCTGATCATTACCTGATTTTGTCAGCTCTCACATTACTCACATTAAAAAAGCAAAAAGCGTACTACAGTATATTATGTTTTATTAAAGATACCTAAACTTTAACCCAATACCAGAGTTATTCAAGCAAGTGATTTTTTTTTCTATGTCTGCACAAAAAAAAACTTGTTTCTATCTTGGGATCAATATGGAGTCCACTCTATTGTTGTTCAACATGCAACCATAAAAACTCCCAAATAAAACATTTCTAGTGAAGCGATGTGTGAGGGATGTCACTTTTAATAGCTCTATCCACCAGGCAAGAAGATATGGATGTAAAATTTATATAGAGAGCCAGATTAGATGAAATATGCTTGTCTTTTCAGTGACTCAACTCATTTGAGTTCGTTCAGTTAAATGATGGTTCGGATTTGTTAATTCATTCAGTCACGCTGCTGTCTAAAGTTTGAGTTAAATGTCTAATAATAGTTTGTTTTATTTTAGGATTATTTTCACATCCAGCGAAACATAGATTATAATTTCATGTATTAAAACAATGAAAGAATATCCACCATTAATTAAACTCACTGACTTAACTGATTCGCTGAACGAATCTCAACCATGACTGAAAGATTCACTGACTCAACTGATTTGCTGAATAAGATTCACTGACTCACCTGATTCGCTGAACGAATCTCAGCCATGACTGAAGGTTCACTGACTCAAGTGATTCGCTGAACGAATCTCAACCATGACTGAAAGATTCACTGACTCAACTGATTTGTAGAATGAATCTCAGCCATGACTGTAAGATTCATTGACTC
This sequence comes from Pangasius macronema, assembly GCA_037577455.1. Taxonomy (NCBI): domain Eukaryota; kingdom Metazoa; phylum Chordata; class Actinopteri; order Siluriformes; family Pangasiidae; genus Pangasius; species Pangasius macronema. The sequence continues at coordinate 2,778,434 of CM074946.1, forward strand.
AACTGATTTGTTGAACGAATCTCGGCCGTGACTAAAAGATTCACTGACTCAACTGATTTGCTGAATGAATCTCAGCCATGACTGAAAGATTCACTGACTCAAGTGATTCGCTGAACGAATCTCAGCCATGACTGAAAGATTCACTGACTCAACTGATTCGCTGAATAAGATTCACTGACTCAACTGATTTGCTGAATAAGATTCACTGACTCAACTGATTTGCTGAATGAATCTCAGCCATGACTGAAGGTTCACTGACTCCACAGATTTGTAGAATGAATATCAGCCATGACTGAAAGATTCACTGACTCACCTGATTTGTAGAATGAATCTCAGCCATGACTGTAAGATTCATTGACTCAACTGATTTGTTGAACGAATCTCGGCCGTGACTAAAAGATTTATTGACTCAAGTGATTCGCTGAACGAATCTCAGCCATGACTGAAAGATTCACTGACTCAACTGATTTGCTGAATGAATATCAGCCATGACTGAAAGATTCACTGACTCAACTGATTTGTAGAATGAATATCAGCCATGACTGAAAGATTCATTAACTCAACTGATTTGTTGAACGAATCTTAGCCATGACTGAAAGATTGACTGCCTCAACTGATTCGCTAAATGAGAGATGAGCGAATCTTGGCTATAACTGAAAGATTCACTGAGTCAATTCAATGATTCAATGATTCAGTCATAATTGAAAGATTCATTGATTTTGATAGGAGCGATTCTCAGTTATGGCTGAAAGATTCAATGACTCAGCTGATTTACTGAATGAGACAGGAGCAAATCTTGGCCATGACTGAAAGATTCACTGACTCAAGGAGTGTGGATCAGGTTCATCACACACGACAGATAAATATAAAGCGGAAACCTACTGTACATAAAGACATTGTTTGATACTCATGAAGTCGGTTGTGTATAGGTGTGGAAATGTCTCTGTCTATTAATATTCAGATTGTCATGTACATGTAAACAAGTTTACTCTTTCACGGATTATGTTCTGTTGGTAAGGAGCTAACACTTTACCTTCAACTTTCTGGTAATAGATTACAAATCTCTCTCTCTCTCTCTCTCTCTCTTTCTCTGTGGTGAAGTGGTACATAGCTCTCGGGTCCATTGAATCTCATGCTTCTTTGCTCATGCTCACTCTGCAGAACTAACAAAGTGTTTCACATTAGTGCACATTTGAAACACAGACTGAAACTCACACTAACTGTCTATTAATGCGGTCTAATAACGTGTTAATAATCTCAATGATAACTCAAACTGAGTTAAAAAAAATAGTATAAACTTACTTATCTTTATGTACATCCTGTGTGATCGTGTATATTCGCTATGCATATTATTTACATATTTTAAAATATATAATCTAAAAACATTTTTGGATGTTGGAATTTGTCGAGCATCCGAGTAATATCTCCAATCAGAATGATACAAACTTTATTTTGGGACATGTGAGGACATGTTCATGAGACAGAACTCGTTAAAGGACTAAAGCAAGGTGAACGAAAACATGACTAACGCACCAAGCTAATGTTAGCTACTCATAAGGTTCTTGTTGCTATGGTAACACGCGTTTAGGATGAGTATAACGTATAAGAATGAATGTGAACTTTTCCAGCAGAAAGTGTCGCTCTTTTGCTTTTTATCCTCTTGAAATCCAAACTATCATGACTTATCATGATAAGTCTTTACTAATTATATTTATTACCGAATTGCCAAATTATGTACGTAGCTGCTAATCATTCAATCCAGAACAGAGCTGCAATACTATATTACTGTTTATTGACACAAAAAATAATGAATTGAATAAATTCTAACTATATTTAATATATTTAATAATTAAAACAGGGTCTAATCGTGTCTAATCGCCCGTCAGTCATTTTGAAGTTTAGACAGCATGTGTGAGTGTGGTTTGTGGTTTGGGGGTGTGGCTTCAGACAGGTAGCTGTATTTGTGTAAAGTCTCAAGAGCTACTTTCTTTGGCTAACTTCACTGACCACACCCATAACTCAACACCTAGACTGTACAGAATGAGAACATTACTACATTAGTACTGTATTACTGGCAGTTTCTAGCTGTAATGTTCACCTTAAAAATCCACCTTAAAACTAAGTTTCTGTGATCATTTTAATAAATAGATAGATACACACACAGGCCATTCGCTAGCTAATTAAGTGTGTGTGTGTTGTCTCCTGTTTGGATCTTATGTCTTGTGAGTGGAGAAAAGTTTTACTGAGACATCTGATGATCCGCCTATCTTTTGTATATGATTATATAATGTTTGTCTTTCTCTGCTGTGTGTCCCATTGTCTGCATAAATGTGTAATATGGAGAATAATCATTTTTAACAACTTCATGTTGCATTGTTCAAGTGTCCCTGTGTGTACAGTGTGTACGATATATACAGTGTGTGTACCATGTGTGTATAGTGTGCTTACAGTGTGCATAATTTGTGTTCCACTGTGTGTACAGTGTGTACATTGTTTTAGTGTGTGTAAAGAGTATGCGGTGTGTTCCAGAGTATATAGTGTGTGTAAAATGTGTTCAGTGTGTGTTCAGTGTGTGTTCAGTGTGTGTAAAGTGTATACAGTGTGTTCCAGTGTGTTCAGCGTGCACATTGTGTTCCAGTGTGTGTTCAGTGTGTGTAAAGTGCATACAGTATGTTCCAGTGT
>CM074946.1:2790831-2810399 GCA_037577455.1 Pangasius macronema
TAGAAACATTTAATTTCATTATATTTGAAGGCATCTTTGCTCTACAGCATTTCTTTGCATGTGCCTAAGACTTCTGCATAGTACTTGCTAGGACTTAAAGTATATCCAGGCACTTATACCACAGTGCGGTTGAATCCTTGATTCTGATTGGTCAGGTGTGCATTATTTTTGTATGACAGCACAGCTTGGAGAGTAGGTTTATATTAACCCTCTCGTTCTTATAATACATTATCGTTTCTATAGTAACAGCTCACACACGCAGGGACTCGTATGGCAGAATCGCCATATAATCTAAGACTAATAATAAAGACTGAAGAAAATGTATAAGTGGAAGATATGGAAGGAGTCTCAAGTGTCAGTGCTTTGTAACAGTCATGGTGCTTTGTAAAGTTTCCAGAGGAGTTTATGCTTTATGATTTCTCGTTGAAATGACAAGCTGAGAGAAGGAAAAAAATTGAGAGGATGGTGAAGGAACTGTAGTTATCGTTGCTATAATGTAAGTGATAACAGGAACTAACATGGACGTTCCACAGCTTTTAAAACGACATTGAAAAGAGTGACGTGTTGTTAATTAATAAATTAAACATTGCAATCATTGATAAATCTCTGTGGTATAAACAGCATATCCTGTTGTAGGATATGTCTATATATTTATAACCTTGCCTGTTTGACTGATGTATCTATCAGTCCGTCTTTCTGTCTATCTGTCTGTCGGTCAACCGTCCATCCGTGGCCTCATTAATTCATTTCTTTGTCCCTCACGCGGTTATCTGTTCACCCGTATCGAATGGATGCAGACAAAACCTCAATGTCTCACGTGGGGACTTTTTCCTAGACGTCTGTCAATGCCGTCTGTGCCTTTCATTTTCTCTTTCTCACTTTCGTCTGACATCCGTCCATCTCCATTGGCCTGGCTTGGGCTGAAAGGCGCTGTGTGAATGGAGGTGTGTGTGAGCGCTGCAGTGTTAGCGGGGGGTTTGGGGGGTGTTAGCGGGGCGTTAGCAGCGTTAAAGGGGTCCTTTGGCTTTTGAGCCGGATTAGACATGCTCAGGGGAGGATTGAGTGGAGCAGAGAAAAGAGCAATAGGGATATTATATGTGTGTGTGTGTGTGTGTGTGTGTGTGTGTGTGTGTGTGTGTGTGTGTCTAAATGTTTTTATAAGCACCGATGGATATCAGTTACAGCCTTTAGCTAACTTCTTGCAGTGCAGTTTGTTGCTACAGATAATTATTGATTTCTTTTTCTCTCTCTCTCTCTCTCTCTCTCTCTCTCACACACACCCACACACCCACACACACACACACACACACACACACACACACTTTCATTACTTTGCGGTTCTCATTTCTGTCTTTCTTTCTTTCTTTCTTTCTTTCTTTACTACAAATAAAGACATAAAGTATATATCACTCCCTAATTATCTATTTTGTTTTTCCCGTCCAGGTGACTCCTAGTTGTGTGGTAAAGGTGTGGTTGTCATAGTAACCATGCCTGCGATGTCCATTTATTCTCCCGGACCTTTCATCGTCCTTCTCTCCATCTCCCTGTATCCACTCCTTACAACCCAGCATTCCCTGACCTCTGACCCCAACCTCATCACTTCACATGCTCAACAGTGCAGCATGAAACTGCATCCTGTTACGTCCTATGAAGGTCAGCCATTTTGTCCTGCTTTTTCTCTGTCAGTCTCTCTCTCTCTCTCTCTCTCTCTCTCTCTCTCTCTCGCTTTCTCAGTTGTGTATAAGTGACCCACAATGATGACACAGGAAGTGTCTTGATATCTTTCTCTCCACAGCTCTCAGTACATGGCTGTCATCCTTCTCTATGCCTGGAGTGAGTGACTATTCCCAGCTCACTTTAGACCTCAGCAGGAACCAGCTGATCGTTGGAGCCAGGTAACACACACACACACACACACACACACACACACACACACACACACACACACACACACACACACACAGAGAGACACACACACACATGAATCAGCTGCATAAGGCAGACACACATTGTTTATATTCTGTCCTTCTCTGTAGGAACTACCTGTTCAGACTGAGTTTGGCTAATGTTTCTCTTCTTCAGGTAAGGTCTCTCTACCTCTCTCTCTCTCTCTCTCTCTCTCTCTCTCTCTCTCTCTCACACACACACACACACACACACGTTTATAATTCTACCTTTGTGAGGTATGCTATATCTATACCTGTCTTTTATGTTTTTTTTAATAAAAAAAAAAAAGAAAGAAAAAAAAATTATGTTTGCAGATGAACCAAATGTCTCCACAAGGGCAAAACTGTCACATATTCCTATTGTTTGTGTGTGTGTGTGTGTGTGTGTGTGTGTGTTTGTGTGTGTAAGAAATGTTTGTTTTACAGCTGTTTCATCTGCTGTAAAATGTCTTCTTTTCTATGATGCGTGCAGTCTNCCTAGTTCAGCAGTCAGGGCACTGATCAGGGAGTCGGCCATTTTAAGGGCTGTCTCAATCGCAAAATCCTTCCAGTGGAACGTCGCTCGCTAAAAAATCCCAGAATACACGGCAAAAAACAGGGCTTATCGATGCTCATTGTGTTCCCTTACTGGAAATGACGCCATATTTTCTGATGGCGGCCGAACTCTAGTGACGTTTAACGTTATTTAATGTTCTATAAATGGTTTGTTTAAGTGTTTAATGATTTAAAAAAAATCCACTAGCTAGCCTCCGATCCTGTTTGAAGTACCATGACAGAAATCCGTGTGATTAAGCTAACAAATTTATAACATATATACTGTCTGAAAGTTATCGGTCCTGCCTATTGTTGATAAATGCCAGTGGTAAGGTTTTACAACGCGAGTACGTAGGCTACGTTTACACGACAACGATGTAGTCAAAAATGGAAAAGTTTTTCTCTTGCGTTTTCCAAACGATTTGCGTTTACACATAACCGCGATAACGGCCAAAAACGCTGTATTACGTATGCGCTTGCCTTTACCATAGACACGTACTGCGCATATCTACATACCTAATGCGTACTACACACACGCATGATGTCACCATTTTCAAAGATTCCCATATTGGGTGTTTACATGGAGACGATAACGGTGGCGTTTTCGAAACTATGCGTTTTCAGTCCCCAAAACGCCGTTGTTGTGTAAACAGACAGGCAAAACGCATAAAAAGTTTCCCGTTTTTGGTTGAAAACGTTGTCGTGTAAACGGCCCCGTAGTCATGTCGCCGGAAATTGAGTCATCAGTCTGCCAATGTGTAGAGCCAGGGTCATTACCAGTGCCTGAACTCGTGTACACGATATACGGATTCACCATCTAGGGAGCTAGAGAGCTGATTGAGACGCACCCTAAATGTAACATGTGCATATTGAAGGCAGGATGTAAGTGTGTTTGCTCATTATTATGGGCAATCCAACAATTGGCGTGAGTCAAAAGATAGATCGGCATCATGAACAAACTCATCCATATCAGGCATTAGTCATAAAACCGGGGCAAACGGATAGAAAACACGGCTCAGTAATGCACATAAACACACAACAAGACTTTGGAGTGTATAAATAGACAAAGTATTCAAAGTGAAACATAAAACAGGTGAGTATAATCAGTAACAGATTAATGACGAGACAGAGGTGGAGACAGGATCATGAGCAAAACAAACAAAAGACACAAATAACAAACAACATCACACACTGATATGTGGGTGCCAGGTGCAATATGAATCTTTATTTCATATAAACGTTATACTTTTTAAACAATTTCAGCTTAAAGTCTGAAACTTTCCCTTTAAATCACACTCATAATGTTTAGAAATTTAAATTCCAACTGCCAGATGATGATGTCGTTATGGTCATTACAGCAGCCGACCAATCAGCAACCAGCAGCTTTGCTCGAACTCACACTCTGTGGAAGAACACACTCATTAGAATGCTAACACACACACACACACACACACACACACACACACACACACACACACACACACACATACATTCATTATAATCACACACTTTTACTCTGTAATTTTTTCTTGCCCTTTCTTCCATCTTTTTTTTTTGTACATTCTATTTTTATCACTCCATCACTTCAATCATCTTTAAATGGTTGTTAACGACAGCATTTACACTTTGTGATGATTCTTTACAGGTGTTTAAGTGTTTCCTCAGGAAGTGCACGTCTAGTTTAATTAGTCGCCTGCTTCTCTCTCTCTCTCTCTCTCTCTCTCTCTCTCTCTCTCTCTCTCTCTCTCGTTCTCTTTTTCTCTCATTAGATCTCATTTTTTGTCCCTCTTGTTGACATGTATATAGTATCTAAGACATAACCATTATCCAATTCCTGTGTTTACATCGTTCTGCCTGGGTTTACGCGGTCCGACTTTCGAAAGATGGTCATCGTAGTGACACGAACATCTTTCCTACTCACTAAGACAAGAAACCACTGAGATTATTGTAGTCTTCTGCTTCTTTGTGTCTTGCCTTCAGACCTTTATTGTTTATGCTGGCACTGGATCCAGGACTGACTGTACCCTGCGGGGTTTATTTGAATAATGATTTCCCCCTGCAGATTGATAAGACAATGTGAGACAGTAATTATAGTCTCTGTATTGCGGTATTGTTGTTACTCTGACTTTTATTTTGACATGACAGGTGATGTAGAGATTGAGCGAGGTGGTTAGTGTCCAGTCTGGCATGTCGGCTCTAGCTGCTTTCATGCTGATTTTTCTTATTAAAAATGTCCGAGCTGTATATTGTATGATATGTGTATTTCAAAGCTGGCTGTCTTAACCTGAAGATCTCAGCTAGCTAAAATGCGTTAGACCCTAGCTAAACCCTTCATGCCTTTACCACAGTTTACACCCCTGATTCACGGGGTTCATTTCGTTTAAGCGCCAAATGAGGGATTTTCAAATGCAAATTCAAATGATTTGATTATAGTTATATTTCATATGGGGTGGGAAAAAAACAGATCTAAGCTGTTTACACGTATGCGGCAATATTCGGTAATGTAATGTAATGTAAATACAGCCTTACGTCTCTGTCTCTTTTCAATTCATTCCAATTCAGTTCAATTTACCAAGCTTTACTGGCATGACTATAAACAGCTACAGAAATACTTTCTATTCCTCTCTCTCTCTCTCTCTCTCTCTCTCTCTCTCTCTCTCTCTCTCTCTTTGTCCACGTTTGCTTTCAACTCTGAATTTCTGAGCTGTTTGTGAAAATCCTCAGTGATCTCATGAAGCTGTGTCCACAAACCTGATATTTAACCTTTAACCCCACAACTCTTTCACACACAGATACTCTCGCACGTGCTTGCTGACATTCCTTTAAGCCGAGCTCCTGTTAGTGCAAACGTAACACTTACGGTCCGATAGCTACGCTAAAAGGAAATGAGGAAATTAGCTCTACTTTGTATACGGTTGCGTGGATTGACTGGGAGGAGAAACTGAAACATAACATGATTATGGGTTGGTAATCGAAGTGTAAAATGAAGAAAGATGGTGTTTCAGTGGTCTAGGAGAATGATCCGTGTGCAGGATGAGTCTAGCAGAGTGGAAGTATGCATAAACATCTAGCAGAGTGGTGACCTCTGACCCCAGGAACCTTAGCTTGCCCTCCTGCAGGACGTCTTTGTGATGACCGAGCGGCAGAATAATGAAGATTCATGTTTCAGGTCTCTTTTAGACCTCCAGCTCACGAAATCCACTTACGTCGCCTCTCTGCTTCACATTTACAAACACAGCCACGTTTTTTAATGAACACGTTCATTTCCCATTTGTTGTATCCCTCTTTTCTCACAGAACAAAATGTGGCCATAAAACACCCTAAAAGCTTTTTACATCCTAATCTCTATTACAGCTGCACAGTATGAAAAACTGTGATATGTGATAAAGGGGTAGGAGATGATGATGATGATGATGATGATGATGATATGCACTATATACAGGTTTACTGTGTCTCTAAATAAAATAAATGACTAAAGTATTAAAAAAAACATGATTATTTATTACTTTGACTATTTACTTTGTCAAATAACCACGACTCCAAATAACAAATAATTACTATTTATTACACAGTCAAGGAAAACCTCATGTAAAACTTTAACACTTTAGGTTTGTTAAATGAAATAACTAAATAAAATATACCTGTGGGAATATATATATATATTTTTTTTTTTAAAAAATGACATTTTAACCACATAAGGTGATCTGTTCACATATTTTCTGAGGACCAAGAGGGACCAAATGTCCTCACAATGATAAGATTGTGTCAAGTGACAAGTCTCACAATTGCACGGTGAGAAAGAAAAAAGTTTAGGGTGGAATTCTACCACACAAGACAACTAGAGTCTATTACAATCCCAATGATGTTGTAAATATAAATATATAACATATATATTTTTAAGCTGAACCGTAATTGTAAAAAAAAAGTGAAAAAAAAAGGATATTTTATAAGGACCAGGTAATTGTGAGGACATTTGACGCTATCCTATCATAGTGAAGACATTTGGTACTCACAAAGGGCTGAATATGCCTACACACACACACACACACACACACACACACACACACACACACACACACAATGCAGCTGTGTGTGAGTAAAGGAACTCGCGCCACTTTATCCTGTTTTGTTATCCCAGTTTCACAGCTCTGCGTTTAATGATAACAATAAAATAAGATTAATCATGCGGCCCTAATCACTACACACCACATCTGCAGTGTGCGTGTGCATGTGTGTGTGTGTGTGTGTGTGTGTGTGTGGGTGTGGGTGTGTGTGTGTGTGTGTGGGTGTGAGAGAGAGAGAGAGATTTCGAACAAACAAGATTTACAACACGTATCAATTTACTAACGAACGAAGCAGAGCACCTGTTTACTCCAAGCGCATTTATAATGGAGCGATTTGATGCAATAACATTGTATCGCTTCAGTGATGCTATGATGCCTTTTGACAAATCATAGGGAAATGTGGATTTATAGTGTATCACACTGAGCCATACCCAAGTAATGCCCCTGTTCTGAAGTCAGATTGTTTTGTGGACTGGAATTAAACTGAACGTTTTGAAAATATTATAAGCTCTAAGCTCTGTTATACCACTAGGGGCAAAATAGAGAGAGAGAGAAAAAAAAACGCAGCAACTCAGTGCCATAAATTCAGCGACTGATAAAATACGCTAATGATGTACTAAAACATTTGGTTTGGAGGAGAATAGTTATGCAATCACAGCTTTTTTTTTAAATGATTTGTTATTTATGTGCGTTGAGAGTGTACCTTTAGAGATAAATTTCACTACACGTTGTACTCTGTGTAATTGTGTATACGTGACAAATAAAACCTTTGCAATGCTGAAAAATGAACACATTCACGTAAGAGCAGTTGTTGATGCGTTTTTGATCCGGTTCACTTGATGTTGACTGAAGTGTAATGTGGCCCGTTAGCGAAAATGAGCTTGGTCTAGAGGATTTCTCTGTTGGGATCTCCATTTCTCCTTTTCAAACGCCTTCATTGTGAAGTCGCAAAGTTCGATAGATTCAAGAGGATTCGAACTACCTAGGACTACCTTTACTGCCACTTCCGTGACAACAGTATGCAGTACTTAACAATGTTAAAGGCATTAAGGCATCAGACCAGTGAGCAAATGTACTGGATCATGGGTTATTTTATTTTATGTAAGATATTATAGTACCTTGCTGTGAATATGTTTTACAGTTATATGCTGTAAATGTTATAGCACTTTACTAGCAACCCTGCTGCCAGTATATTACTGTAAAATTTACAGTTCAATTTTTAAAGTGTAGTGCACACTAGTACAGTGTAGGGAGAAGGGAGCAGCATGGCATTTAGAAGACATCCCTGGATACTAATGCTGCGTTTGACTTAACTCAGGGTCCGACTTAACTCGTAACTTGACTTAACCTTGGAGCTCGACTTAACTCGGAACCCTGAGCAAACTGTGTAGTCAGTGTTTAGATTTAACAAGACAGTATGTCTGTATGTTGATTAATCTGAAGCAAATACTTGTATATCCAGGCATGACTCGTTTAAAAATGTGCTACTGTTTCACTCTTGTTGCCGTGAGCAGCCATGCTGATTTGACATCATGCACTGAACACAGGGTTAAGGAGACCTTAGCGACTTTCCGAGTAATTCCGAGTAGTTGGGGGGGGGGTGTTTTCTTTGGTTATTCCTAGTCAAAGGTCGGCGTTATGAGCTTTAGTCGAACGCAGCTTCCAGCTTACACCTGAAGCACACGTTTACTGACAATTTTCCAGACTCGGAGGAGGCCATGCTAATCTAACAGAGACTCAAGGTCAATAGTTTACATGTGTGTGCTGGTGTGCTTGTGTACTGGTGTGAGTGTGAGTTGTTAATTGCTTTCTGTGTGGTAAAAATCCTACTACTACAGATGATAATTGTGTGCCCTCAGTGTGCCCTGACCTCAAACTCTGACCTCTGACCTCATTGCACTTTCCCCATTCATGCTACAGAAAGCTCTGATTAATTAGAAAGGCTTAAATGTGACCTGGGGAGTTGTATTGAAAGCCACTGATATGTGCGTGTGTGTGTGTGTGTGTGTGTGTGTGTGTGTGTGTGTGTGTGTGTGTGTGTCTGAAAGCGTAGATTCCCCTCATGCTGAACCTGGATGTCATGGATGTTGACAGAGTAACAATAAAGGAACTTTACCCCAAATGTACTCCATCAGCAAAGACATGTTTAGTGTCTGAACTTTACTTCTTTAGTTGTATACTGGTGCTACGAGGCCAATGTAGCTAACAAGTACTTGAAATGAAGTTTACAGCATATCACAAAAATTGTCAACCTTCACACATCTAAAGAAATTCTATAAAGCAAAGATTCCTTCAATAAAAATATATATACACAGTTAGGTCCGGAAGTATTTGGACAATGAGTGAGTTTTAGTTATTTTGCCTTTATACACCACCACAATGGAGTTACATAAAGTTAGATAAAAGCCTTTATTATCCATCTGTTCATCTACCCATCCATCCATCCATCCATCCATCCATCCATCCATCCATTCATCCATCCATCCTTCCATCCATCCATCCATCCGTCCTCCCTCCCCAATTTCCCTTCAAATCCATTCAAATTTTAGAGGCTTAAAATTTGAATCAGGCTATAAGGTTATATTTAATCCAGTATATTTCTATAACTTTAACTTTGAGCAGAAGCCTGAAGTTGTAGTTTTCTATGAGAAGAAACTTTTACCAGAGAGAATCTGTGAGACCGGATCATCAACATGTGATTGTTCAAAGACATTTGAAGAAATTTGGCTTGGTTAAATTTGTCTATTTAACTTAAGAGAGAGGAAAAAAGAACAGCTGGTGAGGGAACATGTTGAAATCTGCTATAACAGCTATATAAGTGATAAAGGAAACGTTTTGTGGATGTTCCACAACAATTAACGTAACACTAAGTGGATAGAAAGTATGATGTATTGTCCTTTTCTATAAAGAATTGTAATCTGTAGCAAATTGTTGTGGTATAATAGGAATAAAAACGCTTTCTGTTATTGGAAAATAATCAGCTTCGAGGTGGTAACAGTAACTCCGCTTCACCATCACGCCACCATGTCTTTGATTACTTCCCTATAACAGAAGTGTTTCATTCCTCACTTATTACTGTGGTTAGGAGCGATCTGGGACGTTTGAAACACTGCACACTCGTCCCGCAGGCTGCCTTGGTCTAGCGGGTGAGATAAATCAGTTTATGTTGCCATGTTGTACTCTGGGGTGTTTTGCCTTGGGGCCAAGTGTTCATTATTATCGCTGAAGCTAAAAGCCTTTGTGTGCATTCAGAAAGGAAAATATTGATTCCCTCTCACACGCTCATTCATCAGCTAATTGAATGTGATGAATTCGCTGCGTTTGGCGTCTTAAAGCAGGCAAAGCACTAATGCAACGTGAGAGTATGCCATTTAGCTCTAGTCTCTCTCTCTCTCCAAACATACATCTGTTGCTCCATTAAAGCTTCTGAGTTATGCTCACTTCTTCTGATGAAAACACTAACGCAGCAGCTTGTTCTTTACTCCAGTTAATAAAGTGGGAAAGTACCCAACTATAGTACTGTTTTTTTTTTTCTAAACGCGCTCCTGTTGGCTTCCCACTCTCCATTTTACCTCTGTTTATGTATCAAGGGTCAGTCTGTTAGTTTAACAGCTTGAGTGAAGTTTCTCAGATGAGGGACCGAGTCAATAACACTGTCAACTTCAGCATAAATTACCCAGAAGGCACTGCTGCAATCTGTCGAGCAATACAATGCTTAAAGCAAAGTCGTTGTGTTTTTATTCCTCCGAATCTACCTTACTAAACTGACAAGTTACCACATTAGCTAATTAGCAAAGAAATGCCATCCTGATCATTTCACTCCACCAGCACACTTGCTTCAATATACAGTACTATGTGTAGGTTGTAATGTTGTGTTACTGTGTCCCTGTGTCCACTAGCGTGAAACATGGCATCACTTAGTGTTATCTATCTTGCTAGAGAATTGAGCTCCTTTTTTTAAACTTAGACAGTAATTTAGACAGTGTTAGCTAATGTAACTCCATCATCTCACAATAGATAAGGAAGACTCAGGAGGGGCAACAACCACAGTGTGTTTCTTTGCAAATATAAGAAATATTATTAAACGATATTTCAGTATGGCAGTAGCACAAAGGGTAGTTAAGAATGGCGAAGAAACAAAAACAAACAAACTAAATGAACAAGAACAAATACCATTTGGGACCACCAAAAACCACAGGGTTACCCAATCATATAGGATGGCGACTGCTCTGCAAATAAGTTCACAAACAGTCACAGATAACACAGACAAACTTTCACTACAACTCCAGAGCAAAACCATCACCAGATCAAACTTCTACAGTTTGCTTCAGCCCATCTTACAGAGATATGTTAGCATATGTAAGAAATGGGAACCCCACTGTCATTTATAGGTCCATCACAAAACACAAAACAAAAAGAAAACATAAAAAGGACAAAACACGGCCACTTCCGCCACTTTGCCACTTCAACACACCGGACCCAATATAACATTAAACTTATCTCTTAAGACATCAGATAAGCCACCACATATTGTTCTCAATAAGAGTAAACGGCAATCATGCATCATCTGTAGACAAATAAAGAAATGCAATTGATGATTGCCCTCTAAAACAGTTACAATTTATAATTAAAAACACTTTAAACCATCAAGCATAAAACACCCATATTATAAAAAGTAAAAAAAAAATCTCATATACTTCAATAATTCAATTAAAATCAGTACCTGTATCATTAAATAAACCCGTTTAATTCTCTTAGGCACCAACCAACATAACTCCCGTAAGTACACTAAAACAAAAAGCAAATACAAATGTTAAAACAAAACTAACTCGCTATAACCATCACAGTCAGAGCCCCTACTTTCACAATTCAGATCTATGCTGCTCATTAATCAACTGGTCTTTCCATTTTCTATCACACAGCCTTGGGAAAACACTACACAGCTTCTCCTGCTTAGCACATGGTACCACAAAGAAACCCCCCAAAAAAGTTTGTTTTCCTCTTTATAGTGTCTAGACTCGTGGGGTTTGTAGTCCAACTAATTTGTAGTTCTACACTAGGGTTATGTAGTCCCTACATTTCCTGCCACTAACTTCTCTAATTCTGGTTTATTTACACAATAACTAACCAAAACCGCAACAGCAAGGCCAGGAAACGTGACAGCAAAATCAGAAACACGACACCAAATCCAAAACAACAGCAAATTCACAGTCATGGTTTTGCTGTTGTGCTTCTGAATTTTACTGCTGCGTTTTTGGTTTGTTAAGATGTTTGCAGTTACAGGCCATCGTATACAGCACATTATAATAGTAAATAGTTAGTAGTTATAATAGTTAGGCTAACATTAGGGTTAATAGTTAGGCTATAATAATGTTAGGGTACAATAGGCTAACATTAGGGTTAATAGTTAGGCTATAATAACATTAGGGTATAATAGTTAGGCTAACATCCAATGTGCTAGCAAACATTGGTTCTGGTGACTACACAGTAAACTAGCTTCCTTGCAAACTTGGTTATTTATTTAGCATCAGATGATAGTAACATTACCTAAGTAGCTAGCTGGTTATTGTCAGTGCAATGCTGCTTTTAGCCAGGTTGCTAGAGTAATCAATGTTGCTACTGTAAGTTACTACCCTGTATAATTAACCTGGATTTATTGCTAAGCACTACTTTGGGTTAAAGAAGTGAAAGGAAAGGCAAGTTTGCAGTCGGCTGATCAAATTTAACACACTGACCTAGCGATGGCTGTCATTTGGGAAAATCAGGATCTGCTTATTGATTTGGAGGTGGGTGTGTTAAAATCAGAACTGAAACGCATTCCATGTGTCTCCTGTTGATTTCAGAGTTATAGTGATGGCAGTAATGTTGGATACAGAATGATATCTGTGATTTCTGGTTGTGGTGTGTGTGTGTGTGTGTGTGTGTGTGTGTTGCAGGGCATGGAGGTTGGAGTGGACGAAGACACACGCAGATCTTGTCGGAGTAAAGGGAAGACAGAGGTGAGAGAGATGAATGAGTAAAGAGTTGAGGTGAAGGGGTTGATGTTGATGAAAAAGCGGCTTTTGTAAATATACACACCATCAATCAATTCTTTTACCCTCATTAACCATTTTTTAATCACCTTTTCACACTTTTATCCTTATTTGGCTCACTTGATCTGTCTTCCCCTGGCAGTATCTCTCTCTTAATCAAATGCTTTTCTTTACAATTTCACTAAAGTAGAAGTAAATGGTAAAGGCCAGTAACAAAGAACATAATAAGTAATGAATAAAATACTAGGGGGGCATGCTGTTATAGGAAAATAATCAATAACAATAATATTAATAATTAATAATAATAATAGGTGTGATGCTTTTCTAATAACAACACGTCCTTAAGTGTTTTATTCCTCTTAAACCACAGTAATTTGCCAAGAATGAATATTTTTAATTTATTAACGAACAACACTTTATACTTTTTATCCACTTACGGTTACAATTAATGTTGTGGAACGTCCAGGAGACAAGTTAGTTCCTGTTGTTACTTTTGTTGCAGCAGCTCTAAACTGTCGTTCCCTCCCCTGCCCCTCTCTCGTCATGTGACCAAGAACTTGCTGTTAGGAAGCACCAACATTTCAGACTCATCTTTCTCTCTCTCCTTCTCTCTCAGGACGAGTGTCAGAACTACATGCGTGTGCTGCTCCTGAGCGGTTCTCGTCTCTTCTCGTGTGGCACTAACGCATTCTCGCCTGTCTGCACCGCCCGCTCTGCCACCGATCTCTCCCATGTGATCGAGACGGTGAACGGGGTCGCCCGATGTCCTTATGACCCCAAACACAATTCTACCGCCATGATAACGGAAAGTGGTGACCTCTATGCTGCCACAGTCATTGATTTTTCTGGCCGTGACCCCGTGATCTACCGCAGCCTGGGGAGCATGCCTCCTCTCCGCACAGCTCAGTACAACTCCAAATGGCTGAACGGTACGTATAACATACGCTACATTACTCATGCGTTCGGTGCAATGTACATTTTAAGAGTTTCTCTTTTCCTCTTTCTCCCTGCCTCCTCCCAGAACCTCAGTTCATCTCAGCGTACGAGGTAGGCCGCTTCACCTACTTCTTCCTGCGGGAGGTGGCGGTGGAGGAGGATTGTGGGAAGGCGGTTTTCTCTCGGGTGGCGCGGGTGTGTCAGAACGATGTAGGCGGTCGGTTTCTGCTTGAAGACACATGGACAACGTTCATGAAGGCCAGATTGAACTGCTCGCGCTCAGGTGATGTGCCTTTCTACTACCACGAGCTCCACAGCACCTTCTTCCTGCCTGAGCAAGACCTCATCTACGGCGTCTTCACCACCAACGCGTGAGCTTTCTTTCTGATTACTATTTACAATTCATCTTGCTTCCTCAAAATATCACTCTCTCCAACTAATTAAGCATCTGTATTAAAGGATTAACACAGTGCCACTATCTGTATCTATATCTGTATTCAGATTTAAACCCCAAAGTGGGTGTGGCCTAAACATGAAACTGCTGACTCTACTCAAATAGTTCCCTATTTTTATTTCCTGCTTGTTTGCACCTACCCCTGATATTTTCTAACAAGTTTAGTTGGTTCTGTTTCCCAAAATATAAACAAACTAGTCGCCTAATTTAAACCATCATGACCCTGACCAGGCAGTTACTAAGGATGACTGAGGATTGTCATATATTTGTCAGACAGGGAGTGGATAAAATGTTGAACACTAAATCTATATGTATTATGTAAGAAGTGGCATTCAAACTTTCTGAAGGAATTGCCAAGTGGGCCATTGAGGGGTGAGATGGACAAGGACTGGTTCTAAGATTTGAGTTTATGGTTAAGCTCCTGTTTAAACTAAGCTCCAATCAGTGGAATACACCAGGAACCCTTCAAGTTCAAGCACTAGGTTTGACCACCAGTGTGAAAATGATGGCCAAATGTTAGTCTGTGCTATTAGTGGATGGTATGGTGGTTGATACCATTATGGGACACTTTTACTTGAGAAGCAACATTACACATAATACACACAGAATCCATAATGCCTATTACTAATCCATGCTACTTTTAAAGGACATCATTTACCTGTGATTATCTTGTAGCAACTAGGTATGCATGGAAAAATATCATATGGCAAGTATATAGTGATTGACCTACACCTTCTTATACATTACAAACCCGATCCTAATCTCATAATGTTCTCTTAATGCTCCCTTGTTTCCTCCCACAGTAACAGCATTGCTGCCTCTGCAGTGTGTGCCTTCAACCTCAGTGCCATCACTCAGGCCTTCAGTGGTCCATTCCGCTACCAGGAGAACCCTCGAATGAGCTGGCTCTCCACCACGAACCCCATCCCCAACTTTCAGGTTGGAAACACACCAATAGCTGCTATCTGTTATTACCCTTTTATCTAAAGCCTTTTGCAGAAGAACAGTCAAGTCAAGTAGGTTGCAAGTCAAGTCCATTATCATTTCTGCAAGTCCCTCAAGCATCACCATGAACTAAGAACCCAAGTCCCCAGGCTCAGAATTTGAAAGAATGGTCCCATTAAATTTGGCTGCCCCCACGTGTCCTATACCATTCTTCTGTACTGATGTCTTACCATCTCAGGGTGCTGTATTAATGGATTGTTCCAGTGTACCATACCATTATCCTTTCCCAATGTACTGAGCTAATGTACCATTTTAAATGTACTAGTGTTCCATGTCACTGTTCCAGTGTGCCATATCAATGTCCTGTACAGTTCAACTGTACTGATGTCCCATCTCCTGATACCATTTTCCCAATGTACTGTATTGATGTCCTATTGCAGTGTGTACTATCTATATGCCCTCCCAGTGTACCATGCCAGTATCCAGTTCAAATGGTCAAATGCTTGAGGTACCATTTCAAATATACCTTGCCCAGTGGACCATCCTAATCTACCCATCTAATGTCCAATATGCATCCCAGTGTACTGTCCTAAAATGTCCAATGTGCCATCTAGGCATGCTATTGCATTAGACTATTGCATTAGTCCCATTCCAGTATTCTGACCTAATGTTCATTAACAGTCCACCAGGGCAATGTCTCATGGCCATTTTAATGCATCCTTCCAAAGTTCTGGTTCATTATTTTGTCAAATGTTCATGTGTGTGATACAAATGCATTATCCCAATACCTCCTTTTGTTGTACAGTTTTATCTCCTCTATTGTATTATAGTATTGTCCCACTCCAGTGTCTCATTCAAATTTATCAAACCAATATCCCTTCCCAATGTACTGTCCCAATGACCATGTACAATTCAAGTGTTCTATCCCATAGTACTATCCCGGGATACCTGTCTTCCCAACATACCTATCCAATGTACACTCCTAATGTGCTATCCCCAAGTTCCATGCCAAGGTTCTTATCTAATGTCCCTTTCCAAAATACCTCCCAGTGTATCATTCCAGTATTCAGTCCAATGTTGCATTGCAGTATTTCTGTTTTTCATTCTTTCATTCTGTCTATTCTTTCCTAGTGTGGGACAGTAGGTGATAGTGGACCTGGTGGGAATCTAACAGAACGAAGTCTGCAGGATGCTCAGAGACTCTTTTTGATGAGTGAAGTTGTGCAGCCTGTATCTGTTGACCCCTTGATCAGCCAGGACAATATGCGCTTTTCCAAACTGGTTGTGGACATTGTGCAGGGCCGTGACACGCTATACCACGTCATTTACATCGGGACAGGTCAGACTGCTTTTTGCTAAATTCATATTTAGCAGAAATGGACGAAATTCAGAAAACACGAAGAGCTAATTTTCCTAAGATAGCATAGAAAATCAGGATGCTCCTTTAATCTCATCGTCATATCGTTAGGAGACACAGTATGCCTCAACTGTAACCATAGATCTTTTCCATTTTATTAAACAGAACATGGCACCATTATCAAGGCACTCTCCACATCCAGTCAAAATCTCCGTGGATGTTACCTTGAGGAGATGAAGCTCCTTCCAGCAAATCAGCAGGAACCAATCCTTAACCTGCAGATCCTGCAGAGTGACAGGTCCCTATTTGTGGGTTTGAGCAGCAGAGTTCTGAAGATCCCACTGGAGAGATGCTCCAGCTATGAAACCCAACGGTGAGCCTAGACACACACACACACACACACACACACACACACACACACACACACACACACACACACACACACACACATGCACATAGTTGCCATGTAGTCTGCAATGGTGCTATGTCTTGGCATACAATAAAAACGAAACCGTTTCTATTTAATTGAACAACATTTCAATCAAATATCACAAGCAGCCAATTAAACTGTCACTGTTTAGATGAAGATGCACATATTTAATTTTATTTTTTTGCATTACCACCATCTCAGTGTATCATACTAACATCATATTCCAATACTGCCAGTGTCCAAACCCAATGTAACATGCCAGTCTAAATTACCCTCCCATTTTATACATCTCCTATGAACACCCCCATCCACTATCTCAATGTGTCTGTCCAAGATACTCCTCCACACTGGTCCAACGTATCCTCCCAATGTATCCGATTAATGTGGTTTTAGCTAATGACCACATTTGTCTCTAATGGCAACATCTCTCACTGTCTGCAGTACTGCTGCACGATGCGTCTAGAGGACAATGTATCTTTTCAAACTTAATATCCTTCCTCAGTAATAGACAGAGTTAAACAACTTTCCTTGCTCTCTGTAGATGAAGGCAAAAAGCGCTGGCCAATCTATCCTGAAGCGGGAAATGGCTATTGTTCACCAGAGCTTAATTTACATATTACACATTGAACCTAGTGCAGATTGCATTACTAGTATCACTTCAATCCATTTTATTGAAAAATCAATACCCACTTTAAGTGAAGTAATAGATTTTTATATGTAACTTTATTTAATATTTGCAATTTTCTATCATATTTATCTTGCACATAAAAGCAACGAGGATGGAAATGTAGAAGTGTCTCTTTACTGATGTGTGTGTGAACAGGGAGCTTTTTAGACCAGCTGCTTTCCAATCTGTTGCTTCGAAATACATTTTATGTTGTAAATCAGCCTCCGTGTCTGATGGAAAGTGGGTTTGAAACAAAGAGTCAAAAAAATATCCCACAAGTGTGTTTTGAAGTAGGTCATTTCTAAGAATCCTGCTCTTCAATTTTCTGCCATCTGCTACAAATAAACGTCCATAAATCCTCTGCTCCTATATAAAGACAAAATTTGTATTGCTATGCCTTAGAAGTGTAAGAAACTTCTCCTGAATAGTAGTTTGTCGTTTCTTAATCATAGTTATTTCCTATTTCCTAGCTCCCACTTCCCTAGTTATAGTACCTAGTACCCTTGCCTAGTTGCAATTCTTGCATTTTGCACTTGGTAGCTAGTTCTTATTTTCCTTATCAGTACTCCTTGTACCCTGTAAATGGTTCCTAGTTTCCTTGTATTATTCATAGTTTATAGTTACCATGTTTTCCTCAGTTCCAAGTGTTGTTCTGTTGTTCCCTAGTTCCCTCATTCCAAATTGCTAGTTTTCTTGTGCCTTGTTTGCTTCATGGCTTCCTTGTTTTCTAGCCACAATTCATCATTTCATAGTTCCCCTATTCCTTATTTCCTATTAATGGCTTGCAGTTGTGTTATTCCCAGTTTTGTAGTGATAGTTCCTAGTTCCAGTGTTCTCTAGTTATGGCTTATGGTTATAGTACCTTGTGTCCCAATTTCTCATTTCCTAGTCGTACTTCTTACTTGCATTGCAACAAAGTTGTGAGTTGCCTTGTCCCTTAGATACCATTTCTCCAATTTCCTAGTCTATTTCCTAGTTCTAGTTTTCTTGTCATGTATCCTCTAGTTCCGTTGTTTTGTATGCCTTACTTTGGTATCAAAGAAAAGTTGCCACTCATATGATCAGGTTTTATGTAGAACCTGCCAAGAGCAGCCAGCATTTATTTAAAATAAAACATATCCATTTCTAAATATGTATGTAGTAAATAACTGGCATTGGTAAATAATTTCTTAATTTTTTATTTTTTGCCACATCACCCATCCCTAGCTGAGCATCATCGTGTAACGTACCTGTGTGTATGTTTTTCTGTGGTTTTATTAAGCCTCTGGTGCTCTGTGAGTCACATTAATTTATTTAACGGAGCTTAACTAGAAGCTCATTACTACTATCAGGTGTTTGTGACAGATTTAGAGTAAATAGCTAAATACCACTGCTCTTGGCAGGAAAGTACAAAAAGCCATTTATTTTCTTGTTTTTCCATTTATTTATTTATTTTCCTGCATTTAGGGTGTCATGTGTCACCAAGGCTTTTCCATGAGATCCATCAGCTTGTGACAGGACGGTGGTGGTGGTGTGTATGTGTGTGTGTATGTGTGCTGTTTTTGAGTAAATGTCTGAAGGTTCTTTTGTACGAGATGCAGGGCTTCTGACCATGTTGTGTTGCCCTAGTGATGCCTTGAATGTTGACCTAGCGAGACACACTGAAACACACACACGCTCTTGTGTATTTACACAAACACAAAATGCACACTATTTATTTCAAAATGTATATTTTTTTCAGGCTAAGGTTTAGGATATGTTGTTTAATCGTAAATTCTTGAGGATTTATGTGGCATCCTGGGTGTATTTTTGTAATATGTATTTTATGTAGGTTATAGATGGTCACATGTTGGCTATAGATAGCAACATGTAGGCTATGGATAGTAGTCATGTGTGGGCTGTGAATGGGCACATATAGGCTATAGACGGTCACATGTAGGCTGTAGATGGTCAAATGTAGGCTATCGATCATCATATGTAGGCTTTATATGATCACATATAGGCCTTAGATGGTCACATGTAGGTTATATATGGTCATATGTAGTTTATACTAGGTCAGATGGAGGCTATGGTCACATGTAGGCAATGGATAGTTACATGTTGGCTATATATATGGTCATGGTCTCATGTAGGCTATAGACGGTCACGTATGCTATAGATGGTCATATGTAGGCTATAGATGGTCACATGTATGCTATAGATGGTCACATGTAGGCTATAGATG
>CM074946.1:2874101-2892132 GCA_037577455.1 Pangasius macronema
TGTTCTGTTTGTAGTTTCTTTGTTGTTGGAGGAAGAGGCGAGAAGAAACAAAAGCATGGATCAATTTCTTTGCATCTTGTAACCAGAGATAGGGTCTCACCCTGTGCTATATTCCTTGCAGGACAGAATGCAGTTTTAGTAATGTTTTTAATGTCTGGTTTAAAAGTTTAGTCAAGAATTACACCAAGACTTAACTTTTGCCTGTTGAACTAGATTTCCAAACCTGTTTCATATTTTACCATTTACCAGACAGGTTAACAAATGATCAACAGTACTTGCATCATCTGATATACAGATATATTTCATATACAGATATATTTAATTCTGGATCATCTGTATAGCTATGAAGATTGACTCCATGACTCTAACACCGTGGCAAAATGTTCAAAGGAAAGTGTAACTGCAAGTGCCAATCTATGGGGTCCAAGCAAATAGTGGGGTTTTTGCAAATAGTGCCTCCAATTCTTGCGAAGTTACATAGAACAATAAAGACAACAGTTACTTATGAAGTTAGAGGATATAGCCACAGAGGTTCAAAAGCTAAATTGTTTGTCACCAAACAGAAATTATTAGTTGGCCACTGGTCATTAAGTAACGCAGATGGTTACGTTTGACTTTTTTGTTGGTTTTATTTCGATTTTGTTAGTACATTGGCATGCATTCTTAGCTGGTCAAACCGTTCAGTATGCTTTGTTGGCCTGGGAGATAATGACAACACCCGCTCTGTGTTCATGCTGATATAGGTTACATATCACTGGGAATGCGTACACGAGTTTAATTAGTCTAACAGAACTACCACAGCTAGCAAACATGCATTAAATAGGTGTTTTTAAAAAGAAGACAACATTCATTCAATCTCATTTTCCTTATTTATAAATGTTATACAACAAGAATATTATTATTATTATTATTATTATTAATTGTCGTCATACAGCCCAAAGTGCTTTATAGTGTGAAGCAAAAAAAAAAAGAAAGAAACGTAAGTTAGTCAAAAGTAAAATAGGAAAGTAGCAACAAAAAAAGAACACTGAAATAAAGGTAGTGGAAAAGAAGAAAATAATAATTATAAGGTATAGAAAATATATAATACTGTCTAAAATGTATTAAAAGAGCAATAAATAAATAACTTAAAGGTAATGTGTGAGTAAAAGCAAGCCAAATAATAAAAGCTTGTTAAAAGTAAAGGTGAAAATTCCATTTATTTTATATATATATATATATATATATATATTGTTTAATGCTAATGTGTTCTAAATCGTTGGTGCAGACTTTGATTGTGGCATGGATGTTGGTACCAGATGGACTGGTTTGAGTATTTCATAAACTTTCATCTCCAGGGAATTTCACACTTAACATTCTCTAGAGATTACATAGAATGGTGCAAAAAAACATTGTGAGTGACAGTTCTGTGGGTGGAAACGCCTTGTTGATAAGAGAGGTCAGAGGAAAATGGACAGATTGGTTTGAGCTGCCAGGAAGGATATAGTAACTCAAATAATCACTCTTTACACGACGTTTCTGCGGGAACTACACTATCTTTTTTCCCCCCAGTCACATGCACATGCTAACAGTGATTCATTGTCATAGCGCCACCAACTGGCAACAGGAAGTGAGGCTTTTAAACCAAACTTTTAAATACCCTTTTTAGAGGATTCATCTGATTCATACCAAATAAGGTCAGCATGGTGTCAAGAGATCATGTTAAATGTCAATGTGCAAATGTTGATATCTCGAAGAGTGTTGCCATGGCAATATACACTCACTGCACTCGCATGCTTTATTAGGAAGACCTGTACAGCTACTCATTTGTGCAATTATCTAATCAGCCAATCGTGTGGCAGCAGTGCAGTGCATATAATTATGCAGATATGGGCCAGGAGCTTCAGGTGATGTTCACGTCATCCATCAGAATGTGTAAAAAAATGTGATCTCAGTGATTCTACCATGGCATGATCCTTTGGTGACAGAGGGGCTGGTTTGAGTATTTCTATAAATTATGATCTCCTGGGATTTTACATGCCCAACAGACTTTAGCATTTACTCAGAATTGTGTAATAAAACATCCAGTAAGCAGTAGTTCTGGAGAAAAGCTTTGTTGATGAGAGCGGTCAAAAGAGTGGCCAGACTTGTTTGAATCTCTGTTTTGAGAGCAAAGTGAGGCCCTACCCAGTATTAGTATAGTGTTCCTAATAAAGAGCCCAGTGAGTGTAGGTGCTTCACTGTAAATATAATTAATCTTAATTAATTTAGATTAATCTTAATTAGTCTCATAAAATGATCAGTCTCATTAAATCAGTGTCATTAGTTAATCAGTCTCATAGAACATCCCCGTTTTAAGTAATTAAAATTACCAACTTTTAAATAAGTCAAAATTAGTAAAACCTCAATTTTAGTTAAGAACAGTAATAATCAGTGTCTGAAGGGTTAGTTCTGAATAGTTTGGCTCCTTGCAGCATCAAAGTAATAACCAAAACAAGACAATAAGATGTTCAATAATATACACCAATCAGCCATAACATTAAAACCACCTGTGCAACATTGTGTAGGTCCCCCTTGTACCGACAAACCAGCTCTGACTCGTCGAGGCATGGAGTCCACAAGACCTATGAAGGTGTGCTGTGGTATCTGGCACTAAGACATTAGCAGCAGATCCTTTAAGTCCTGTAAGTTGCAAGGTGGGGCCTCCATGAATCGAACTTGTTTGTCCAGCACATCCCACAGATGCTCAATTGGATTGAGATCTGGGGAATTTGGAGGCCACGTCAACACTTTGAACTCTTTGTCGTGTTCCTCAAACCATTCCTGAACAATTTTTCCAGTGTGACACAGTGCATTTTGCTGCTGAAAGAGGTCACTGCCATTAGGGAATACTGTTGCTGTGAAGGGTTGTACATTATCACCTACCTAAACATTGGCAACAATGTTTAGGTAGGTGATCTATCTCAAAGTAACATCCACATGAATGCCAGGACCCAAGATTTCGCAGCAGAGCCTTACCCAGAGGATCACACTGCCTCTGCAGACTTGCTTTCTTCCCATAGTGCATGCTGGTGCCATCTCTTCCCCAGGTAAGATTGCACCCAACCATCCGTAAAAGAATACCTGATTCATCAGACCAGGCCACCTTCTTTCATTGCTCCATGTTACACTTCTGATGCTTATGTGCACATTGTAGGCACTTTTGGTGGTGGACAGGGGTCGGCATGGGAATTCTGACAGGTCTGCATCTACGCAGCCCCATACGCAAGCTGCGATGCACTGTGTGTTCTGACACCTTTCTATCATAGCCAGCATTAACTTTCAGCAATTTGTGCTACAGTACCTCTTCTGTGGGATTGGACCAGACAGGCCTTCCCTCCCCATGCGCACAGTGAGCCTTGGGTGCCCATGAACCTGTCATTGGTTCGCCAGTTGTCCTTCCATGGACCTCTTTTGGTAGGTACTAACCACTGCATACTGGGAACACCTGCCGTTTAGGAGATGCTCTGACCCAGTTGTCTAACCATCACAATTTGGCCCTTGTCAAAGTTGTTCAGATCCTTACATTTGCCCTTTTTCCTGCTTCCAACACATCAACTTCGAGAACTGACTGTTCACTTGCTGCCTAATATATCCCAACCCTTGACAGGTGCCATTATAACAAGATAATGTTATTCAATTCACCTGTCAGTGGTTTTAATGTTATGGCTGATCGGTGTAGCATTTATTGAAATAGAAAAGAATAAACACCAATTAATTATTAACTATGAACCTATTTCTAAATAGGGATAGACAAAGAAGAGTTGTGTGTGTGTGTGTGTGTGTGTGTGTGTGTGTGAGTGAGAGAGAGAGAGAGACAAGGAAGGAATGTGTGTGGGTGTGTGCGCGTGTGCATGAGGGAAAGAGAAAGCGTCCTCTGCTTGTAAAAATTAGCTGAGCTTATAAAAATGAATTAGCACAAAGCATCTAAGATGTGTGGCTGTGCCACCTGGTATGCGAAACAAGCAGAACAATAGAGAATAGAAATATGGCAGGGAATTTAAAAGACTTGCACGTGGTGGGTGGCATGCATTAGAAACTATGAAAATATTTCCAATGACAAAATAAGTTCCAAAGTGCAGTAACATTAATGGGAATAACGCCAGGGAGTTTGGATCTTATTTTTCCTCTAAATAAACGGAAATCATTGACTGAGTGACTGTGTTAGTAAGAACAGAGTGAGATTGCATGCAAAGATGAGAGACATGAGTTTACTGAGTTTACCCTTTGTTTAAAAAAAATGCTGATTTTATGTGTGCAGCTTCAAATTACTCAACAAATTAAAACTTTGAAAGAAATAATCATAAACCCTATATTTTACTGCCCAGATGCAGTCTTACCTGGAATTGTTTTTAGTTTTTGGAATGTGGATGTGGCTTGAGCATTTGAAGTGTCTTTGTGAATGAGCACAGATGTAGCCTTTTTCCACGTGTAGTTGTCCGTGTGCAGTGATGGGTGGTGAGGAATTTGTAGTCTTCAGGTGCATTTTGCACATTTACAGTCTGTGGATTGATGGAGTTCATTTGGCTTCATAACTTCAGCTTCATAAGTCTAGCTATCCAATGAAAGTAAAAGCAGCTGTTTTACATATCCTTAAAAGTAAACTTACACAGGGAAAAAAGAAAGCCAAAATCATTTGTGATGCTACTCGGTAGCGCTGGTTGATTTTTACGCCATTGGGAGAGGTGAGTATAACGCAAACAAAGGCTGGTGAAGTCTTTTTGATGGCTTGCATAGTCTCTTTGGCTGTAGTCAGCCTCCTATCTGTGGATGCATGGTACCTACACCTGCAAGCTCTGCAATGTGAAAATGACAATATCCACTCGACAGTGCTAGCGGCATATATCACAGGCTTTTGGATCCTCAGATGGCAGGCAATGTGAGAAACGAAGCTCAGTGTGATAGACTGAACTGTGACTGACATACAAATTCACATAAAAACTGAGAAGTTGGTAGAATCACTGGCTTTGGAGGGCAGGTTACCTGTAGCTCTGACTGTAGTAACAAGCTATTATTCAGTTCCAAAATATTCAAAATGTGCAAAGAATAACAAGTCTTTTTATGATGGTGTTTTATAGTAAAATACGACATCATACAGTCACCATGTGATAGGATCTCAGCATGTGTGCACAAGAAGGTATCCAGGTGTTTAAACACTGCCCTAAGATGATAGGAAGGGTGATAGTCTCTCTCTGGTAGGGAACCACCCCTAAGGGTACCCCTTTCGTGCCCCTTTTGTTAAGATGAGGACATATTGGTGATGGGCATGGTTGGGGTCCAGCCATAGTTTGGTGACCCATTTCTTAGTTCTAGCAGGGCCAAAGGCACCCCTGCCATGATCAGTAGTCCTAGCATTCTTAGTAGGAGTCAGAATTGGACATATCAGCCGAATCTGCCACTTTTTGGGGAATGAAGGAAGCCGTCATCCTCACTGAATCAGCAGTGGTAGCTCAAGACATTGGAGTACTGATCAGAAGGTCATGAGTTCAATCCACAGCACCACCAAGCTGCCACTGCTGGGCCCTTGAGCAAGGCCATAAATGAGATAAATGTAAGTTGCTCTGGATAAGGGCATCTGCCAAATGCCATACACGTAAATGAATCCAACTGTATGCCGATAAAGGAGATTTGCCCATTCAGCCACATCAGCATTAGTGAGGTCAATCATTGATGTTGGCCAAGAAGGCCTGGTGCACATTTGGCATCCCAAAGGAGTTCAGTGGGGTTGAGGCCACTCGAGTTCTTCCACTCCAACCTTGGGATCTTGCCTTGTCTGGAAATTGTTTGATGATAGGTGGTGATGTTATCAGTCATCTGGGTAATCACAGCACACAGACTGTCTCACATTGATCTTAAAATGAATAAATCATGTGTCCATTAACCATAAATTCAGAATATATTACAAAACTGGGAAATAATCCCAAAATTTCCCCCTTTGAAAAGCCCTAAATGTGTTTATTTAAAGCAAGCTTAATATTCCTGTACTGTCCTACATACCGTAACCACTGGCCAGTTGACTAGAAACATAGATACAGCGAATAGCAACAGCGAATCATAGCATAACAAGCTAACAGGAGGAGGATGAAGAATACCATGAAACACAATGGATTAAACATGAAAAAATTTATGTTTTGAAATAAATTGTTAACATGAAAAAAATTATTATTTTTAATGCAATAACATCATAACATTATGATGAATGGGATTCGATGCCTTATTTTAGGTCTCTTTAGCAATGTTCACTCAAGTTCAAGTCCAGGCTGAGTCACATAGGAACATTCACATTGTTATCCTGAAGCTTTTATACTTTGCTTAGTAACTGTGTAAACTGGTACGTGACAAGATATCCGAAATCTGAAAAAGGTATAAGGGGTCCGAATACTTTCTGAACGTATTGTGAGTATTTACAACTATACATGGAGATGTTTGCAAATGGAGCTTAAGTGAAGCAAGGCAACAGCCCTTCAGTGACAAACAGTTGAGCACTCTTTGTGACGGAAGCGTTTGCAGTTAGAGCCTAAATAATTATCTTTTGCTTTTTCAATATTGATCCAAACTCAGGTCAACTGGGCCCACTCTGTATTTTTATACATGTAATGGAGCATGGTAGAATGTCAAGTGCTTAATAGTATCATACGGTACAGCTGTCTAGAAACATCTGCACTTATGTTTCTTCATTCATTTATATAGGTTTTTCCTATCATGTCACCTGTCTGTGTATGTTCTAAATAAAATTTAAAAAAATAAATAAGGTTAAAAGTAATACGCTTACATTACTGTGATATTTATTTCTCACATTGTTATTCTTTGCCTCTTATTAGGTACTGCTTTCTACAAGCCCACAGGGAGGAGCTGAAAAGCCAGACCCTGAGAAAAAGCAGAATAAAACAAAAGAGCTGAAGAAGGTTTTTAAGGAATACGGGGCTGTTGGTGTTTCATTTCACATTGGAATATCTCTGATTTCTCTTGGAATTTTCTACATTGCTGTGTCTAGGTAAGGGAGCTCTGCTTCTGTATTTTTTTAAAAATGGCTTAAATGCAAGACAAAAAAACAAATAAATGTTGGGCAGAAATGTAAAAATAAATTTGTATTGGTTTCTTTTATGCTTTTATTTCTTTATTCATTCGAGTATTTCTTTAGTTCTACATTTATTTATTTATACATTTCCTCCTCCAGTATGCTAACCCAAACCTAAATCTAACAAGGTTTTGGTCAGGGTGTATTGCAACACAGGCCAGAGTACAGCATGCTGATTGAATGTATTTGAACAAGGTGTTGCCAGTTGTGCAGTTTTCCAGCAGAACTAAGCTACTTTTAAATGGGCCTTGAGGGTAGATTTTAGGCATTGTTCATAAAATATTTTAACAATAAAATATAGTATGAAAATTAAAATAATTGCATATTTAAATTTACTCCAGACGTCTTTTTAACTGGATAATTTGGCACATTTTCTTTAAATGAGAACAAAGATTAAAACTGCGATTGAACCGGACACAATCCAGCTAGAGGTGGGCGACCTGAAAAATATCATCTCGATATGCAACCAAATTATTTACTTTAACACTCTGTTCCAATAATTTTGCTCCAAAGGTGCCGTGTTATAAGTTGTTAAACATATCTAGATATAACTATCAGGAAATGAAAGCTGAAATTCTGATGTATTGTCTCATATTCATCTTTTGATCTCAAACCCAAATGTCTTCAGAGAATAGAAAAAAAATCAAAAGAATTGACCTTGCCACTACTTTCAGAGGGGATTGTATTTGTCCACTTTTATTGCAGAAATACACTAATGCAGCATGTCAGGATGCTGAAAAAGACCAGAATAACATGTACCCTAATCATTTAAATGTGGCTTGTCTGAATGTGATTCTCAGTAACATTTCAAAGTATTAGCACACAAAACCCATCTTCAATTTTTTCTAATAATAATTTACAAAATAAATTGATAAAACAAAAGAGGAGATTGTGAGTTTCTCTCAAGACCCTATTTGTAAATCAAGCTCACATGGAGTCGTGATCCCTAGTTTGAAAACTAAATATGTCTAAATGTCTAAGTCTAAATATTTAAACAAAGTCTAATATGACAACATGGCACATATAGCATTAGGTTGTTAAAATGAGGGATGCTGAGGATTTGGTGTAGTTATTTTTTTTTTTTGTTGAAGGAGAAATCGCAGGCAGTGGTCACCTTCAAGGCAGGATACATCAGCATGCCATCCGAAGAGGGTGTAGATGTATGATAAACTAGATAGTGCCGTTCCTGCAGAAACTGCAAGTGTGTTTGTGAAGCAAATCTTCAAGGCTGGCTGATGGGGAGGAAATGGTTGTTGTTAGGTTTAGGCGTTAAGCGGAAATGACAAGGTGTAAAGTGTAAGACCACTGAATTTTGTTTGTGCGCACAATATCAAAAGTGACAAAAGCACAAGAGGTGTTGGAAAAATTAATTTGAGTATGTCTCCCTTAATGTTCACACAGCAACCTGTGTTGCTCCTGTACACTCACAGGGCTACAGATTATTATTATTAATTACAAATGTTATTATTGCATATGATTTTTGCAATGATGTGTATATAGATACTCATCGTCCACTTTATTAGGAACACCTGCAAATTCATGCAGTTATCTAATCAGCCAGTCATGTGGCAGCAGCGCAATGCAAAAAATCAAGCAGATACAGGTCAAGAGCGTCAGGGAATGTTCACATCAAACATCAGAATAGGGAAAAACCGTGATCTCTGTGACTTTAACTGTGGCATGGTTGTTAGTGCCAGATGAGCTGGTTTGAATATTTTAGAAACTGCTGATCTCCTGGGATTTTCACACACAACAGTCTCTAGAGTTTACACAGAATGGTGTGGCAACAACCACACTTTTTCCCCCATTCTGATGTTTGATGTGAACACTCCCTTTAAGAGCACTGATGAAGGGAGGAGGAGGAGGGGAGGAAGGGGTGAGAGAGGAAAAAAGACTAGAGAAATAGTGTGGGTTGGGGGCATCAAACTCAGAAGATACTCACCAAATCACTTAGCTAATTACATGGTTAGTGTCAGAAGTGCCTGATGATCAGTTTGATGCCATAAATGTGTAGATTAAACTGTATAATGAAAACTGGAGTGAATGTGACATCACCCGCTCTGGCTTTCCCCCATCGAAATGAATAATGGGAAGAAAGAAGGCTAGAACGAGAAGGGTGCATGCAATTTGGCATGATAATTCCTGGTGCACCTTCTTTTTGGTTATTATAGGTTGAGAATTTAACAAATTAGAGCGGTTTAAAAAAAAACCCTTCATGTGACTGATAAGGAAAAGGGATGGAAAAAAAACAAGTGTAGCAGGAGAACGGATCAATATTTCCAAAACCTTTAACAAGCACACTTCTAAGGGTCAGACCGGACATGGTACATTTAATGACGCAAGACTTGACAGCAATTCAAATTCAAATAATACATCATGGAAATGTACTGACTGCATGCTGTAGCTCCATATAAACCAAGATGTAGGTAGGCTGATCATACTCATACTTTAATTGATTATTTTACAGGATTTATTTCACATAAATTCTAACCCTAATTTTACTTAATGAAAAGTTAATGACGAAAAATAGTTTGGTCCTTGTTTACAATCACAGGACGTTTGGGTAAGAGACTGCTACTGAGTGTGTTTCACTGTGGGATTTGCCAAAGGGCACATTAAGATTGCATAGAGGGCAAGCCTAAAATTAGAAATGAGATACCCTATGTGTGCTTGATTTGCCAACATGGAGCCTTATTTATCAAACTGGATACAGAAGAATTTATGCGCAAATCATTTGTATGAACGTTTGCAGAAGAAATTTGGTATTCATGAAAATCCTGTAAATTCAGAAAAACTGCAGTTTTATATATACATATGGAATATACTGTCAAGCTTGATTTTTTTTTTTTAAACTATTATTACATATATAGCTTTTTGCAAGCACCCTTATCCAGAGTGACTTATAGAACTGCTTTTGAGTGTCTCATCAGAAAACTTCCTGCTAGTTCACTAGGTCAGGGACTAAGAGTGCCATCAAGAAAAGTTTTGTGAAAACTAGTTGGTTTATTTTATTACCGTTAATTAAAGAATACAACACAAACCCATAAATTAAGATAAATAAAACTAATCATTCAATTACAACAACAGAAATGCTTCCGTATAAACGGAGGACAGGCTGGCCTGTCTGCATATGGCCATAAGCCATAAATAATTGCCTCAGCTGACGGAAGATTTAGTGCTCACTTATTATTAATACAATATATTATTAAATATTTTTATAGGCATTAGAAGTGACTCACAATAACTTGTACTCCCAGTGCTCCCAGCTGTCTGTGCACTTGAACATGTATGGAGGTGATCATAAAATCATGCAAATGGGCTATGTTGGGAACATGTTTGACATGTTACAGGTGATCAGCATGTGCACACGTGTACAAAGAAAATCAACCTTTCGGAAATTTTTGTAAATCCAATTTGGAAATTTTCAGTTAGATTTGGTTTTAAGCAAACATTTACACACAACTTTACCTAAAGATTGATAATTGAGGCCCATTATATGAAGAAACCGTTTGGGGTTATGATTATTTCAACGCATCACTGGCATTCTTTGATTGTGCTATGCTGAAAATAACTTATGTATTCAGAACATCTAATTCATAAAACAATACTCATTTTTATATGAGTATTACATGGCTGTATGTACAGTTTCACACCATTGTCAGCAGTAAACATGCCATAAGTAGCCCCATCCAGTTAAAGTGTAAAAAAGTTTTTATAGGCTATTTCTCAATTAAACAAAAAGATATGTTCAATATTCTAGTATGTGTGAATGTTGATATTGCTTTGTGATTTTATTCTCTTACATTAAATGTGCTTTAATGTTTGTTCTCCTCAGCGGGATCAACATGACAGCTATCCTTTCCAAGCTGGGCTTTAGTGAATCTGTTGTTCAGTCGAAGATGGCTGCTGGCACTAGCACATTTGTGCTAGCTTACGCTGTTCACAAACTCTTTGCTCCATTTCGGATCAGCATCACACTTGTGTCTGTACCACTCATAGTACAGTATCTTCGGAAAACAGGAATTTTCAAATCCTCACCACCTCGTCTGTGAACAAGCACATTTTCAATGGTGGACTGAGTGTTCACTATATTTTTGTTGTTTTTTTTTTGTATTTTGTTTTTTTTGGAGGGGATTTAAATCAGGTCTAAAGTAGCTCCACAGGCACATATAGAAATGACAGAAATTGTTACTGATTAGTATAGGTATTAGAATTTTTTATGAATAGCTACAAAAATAGCTCTAAAATTTTGATGTGACATTGATATGATTGATATTGATATGATTCGTGTGGCTCGGCACATATGCCTTGGCAACACAGGACTAGCCTTATCCCACCCAATTTCATGTGTCTTTTCTATCAACATGCACCTCNCATGCACCTCAAAATTAAAATAAAAGATATTTGAAATAATACCAGGCATCTGATGTTTATATGCATGTGGTGCTGCCGGGAGACATGAGACACAGCCGTGCATGATAGCCGTGCCCGATAGCCGTGCCCAAGTAATACTTTAATATTTAGTGAAAATAAAGAGGACCAAATGTTAATTTAATGGCTCCCACACTCCCAAACACATCTCAGAAGGCCAATATTGTAATCTTTAGTGAAACTACACAGGAGATTTTTTTTAATCTCACTCCTGCCTGCACCAGAAGGAATTCAGAATCATAATCTGAGTGTTTTAAGTCACCAAGTACAGGGTGTACAAGGAATTCCTTTTTGTGCAGCGTCACACAGTACAGCAAAGTAACCAAACAACACAACAAAACATATCTGTAATTCTGACCAATCCTGCTCCTGCTGAAAATTTGACCAGTCCCCTCCACTCTTGCACTTAATATTTTGCCTGCCTGGAATATTTTCTAATGAAGTTGGCTATAGTTTGTAAAATGTAAACTATTGGGAAATTAAGCCATTTGACCAGGATTAAGCAGTTACTGCAAATGAATGAACTAAACTGGTAAAAGCAGCTCACAAGCATGCAATGTGCTCCTTGGTGGTGAAAATAGCCACAAAATAGAGGAATACAGATAATTTGCCATGCCGACCCATGCTAAACTGTCTGGTTGAAAAATGCTGTAAGTGTGAGTAACACTGTTAGTAATATTGACACATTATTAAAGATAGTATTCTGTACTCACCAAGCGCTTTATTAGGAACACCTTTACACCTATACATTCGTGCAATTATCTAATCAGCCAATTGTGTGGCAGCAGTGCAATGCATAAAATCATGCATAATATGGGCAAGCAGCTTCAGGTAATGTTCACATAAACCATCAGAATGGAGAAAAATGTGACCTCAGTGATTTTGACTGTAGCATTATTGTTGGTGCCAAATGGGCCAGTTTGAGTATTTCTATAACTGCTCTTTAATAACTGGGATTATCATGCACAACTGTCTCTAGAGTTTACTCAGAATGGTGCAATAAAGAAAAAACATCCACTTGTGGCAGTTCTGCACATGAAAACGCCTCCAGACTGGTTTGAGCTGACAGAAAGGCTACAGTAACTCACATAACCACTCTGTACAATTGTAGTAAGCAGAAAAGCATCTCAGAATGCATAACACGTCAAACCTTGAGGCAGATGGGCTACAACAGCAGAAGACCACATCAGGTTCCACTTCTGTCAGCCAAGAACAGAAAGCTGAGGCTGCAGTGCGCACAGGCTAACCACAACTGGATAGTTGAAGACTGGAAAATTGTACCCAGGTTTGATGAATCTCAATTTATGCTGAGTCACACTGATGGTAGGGTTAGAATTTGGCAGCAACAACATGAATCCATGGGCCTTACCTGCCTTGTGTCAACAGTCCAGACAGGTAGAGGTGGTGTAATGGTGTAGGGAATGTTTTCTTGGCACATTTTGGGCCCTTTAATACCAATTAATGATCACGTGAATGCCACAGCCTATTTGAGTATTGTTGCTGACTCTCCTAATGGCTACTTCTAGCATTATAATGCACCATGTCACAAAGAAAAAGTCATCTCAAACTGGTTTCAAGAAAATGAGTTCAGTGTTCTTCAGAGGCCTTCCCAGTCACTGGATCTGAATCCAATAGAACCCTTTGGGATGCGGTAGAATGGGAGATTTGCCTCATGAAAGTGCACCTGAAAAATCTGCAGGAATTGCGTGATGCAATCATGCCAACATTGACCAGAACCTAAAAGGAATATAGCCCTCCATGAGAACGTCAATGAGAATGCACACACCACTAAATTCCCTGACCACTTACTCATGTGAACACTCGTACAAACAATTTGGTGCAAATTAGATATGAAAGCGAACTAGAAGTGAAAGCTAAAGAAAATACTATTCTGCACATACAGTATTTTCATAAGCATATTATAACATTTGTGAGGTTATTTTGTGAGGTACCATTAAAACCACATGGGTACCATTAAAAATCACCTAATATCTCAGAAGTTTAATATGACAGTAAATATTTTTCACAGACTGTTAGCATTAAGCAAAAGAATTAAGATTATTAATTCATCACAGCTTTGCGACACTTACTATGCAGTTTTTAAGGGAATAAGCAGAATAATTTTGATGACAGCATCCATGCATTTATTCATGTTGAAGCATTCCAGGATTGGCCTGAAAATCTTTTGCATATTTAAAAGTTATTTGGGCTTTTTGTTTTATTTGTATTCTTTATTATGCTTGTATTCATTTATATCTATGTGTACATCACCAAGAATTTGAACCAGACTGTGAAAAATGTGTTAAATAATCTGTTGTAATGTTATAATAAATTATAAATTGTAATAAATTATAAAATCTGTCTGTTATATTTTTTTAAAGCACATTATAATCTCATCTTCATGAACTGGATCCCAGTGGGCAGTATGGGGATCCAAAGAAAAATGATTCATGCTGCTACGGTCAGGGTAGCAGCCTTGAATCTCTGGGTATTCAAGAACCCAGCCAAAATCTGGGTTGAAAAAAATACAAAGTAGCTCTTTGTTAGTAAATCAAGTGTGGGCCATCATTTACAACTGCACAAGTATAATTACCAGAAGGGAACTGGGAAATACTGTAAAATTTATTGAAAAATACAGGTTTTATGAGAACTCTTGCAGCTTGTATCAGAAATTATATGTACTTTGAAAGTATTTAAAGTAGCAAAAGTATGGACATCCAAAATTACATTAATCATACAAGCTGCACAGAGCTCAAATGAATAAAAAGAAGATACAATACACATTGGAACTTTCCCACTTCAATAATGTTGTAATCCCTCAAAAATATGACATTCCCAGCTAAACACCCAGCAGTCAGGATGACTTTTTGTGGGAAGAAAGTATCA
This sequence comes from Pangasius macronema, assembly GCA_037577455.1. Lineage (NCBI taxonomy): Eukaryota > Metazoa > Chordata > Actinopteri > Siluriformes > Pangasiidae > Pangasius > Pangasius macronema. The sequence goes on from CM074946.1 coordinate 2,888,515, forward strand.
TTTTAATGGGACATTTCCAGTAAGCAGACTGTAACTTTATTTTTTTAATTGTTTTGAAGATTTTCATGTGACAAACAATGCATTTGTACAGGCCTCCAGGAAGGTAGTACTGTCCTTCATCTTACTATCATGAGGCAAAAATAGGCTCCTGATCTGTTTGGCCTTATATTCCTTAGCTGAATAGGTTCTTATTCACTGCTTTTAACTCATTTGGTAGTAAAGAATAATAATCTCCACTGTTAACAGTATTACTAATTATAGGTCAGGAGATCCAGAACTAGGGGTCACTAGATTTACAAATGTGGTCTCCTTTTAGGTTTCATTCATTTATTTTACAAATTAATATTAGAAATACTGAAGACAGTAATAGGTAAAAACTCTCTTGTCAATTTCAAACCTACTAAAGGGTCTGTGTAACAGTTTCTGAATTTTCTAGATTTGTAAACACATTTGAATGTAAGGCCAAAGTTTTCGATTTGAGACACAGGTCATGACAACAGCCACAGCAATGGTGGAAAGTTTTAAGGGACAGTGCTTGTCAGTGTGTTTATCATTGCTGGGCTTAAAACCACTACACATTTTACAGTTCAACTTGGAAACCTGACTGACATGGATGTTTTGGCTCTGACGTGCCATCTAGTGGATATCGCTTTTAAATTTTCTGGATGTACATAGAATAGGCAGGCAAGTGTGTGAACAATGCAGCTGCACACAAAACCATGCGTCAAGTACAAACCAGGGCCTTCTGCTTCTCACTGGGCTGCATCACACCACCCCAAAGTCCTATAAAAGCACAACGTGTCCCACTAGCCTGGTAAGTACACAGAATATTCCTTTGGTTAAAAGTCACTTATGTTACACATCCATATCTTAGGAACATAATAAAATATTCAAATTTTCCAGTAGTCCTATATTATAAATCTGGAATTTAAAAAAATGTAGGGTGACAAAGGCTTGGGGTTGCAGGAAATTCATAATGTCCATTCAGGGTCGTATACCTATAAGGTTTGGGAACTCCTACCATAGTATGATCCTGGTACCACCCTAGCAACCACCTGGAACACGACAGCAACCACCTAGCAACAGAGCAATCTAATAATCTTCGCCCCTTATTATTTTTTCTATTTTCAACTTTGTTTCAGCTCTATGTAAGCACTGTGTATTACCTTCAGGAAATGCAAATAGTGATCTTAGGCATATGTGCAGCTGTTCAGCCATGGAAACTCATTTCATGAAGCTCCCAATGCACAGTTCTTGTGCTGATGTCGCTTCCAAGGGCAGATTGGAACTCTGTAGTGAGTGATGCAACAGGGGATAGGTGGGTTTTTTTAACATGCTGTTTTTATATATCTTAAGTACTCGGTGGCCCCACTCTATGAGTTTGTGTGGTCTACCACTTTGTGGTGTAGATTCTTCCATTTAAAAAAAAAAAAAAAAATAGCACTTACAGTTCACTGGGGCATATCTAGCAGGGCAGAAGTTTCATGCACCTGCTTATATGCACCTGGTAGCAATGGTTGTGACTGAAACACTTGAACTCAATCATTAGGAGGAGCTAAGTTTGGTTCCTCCACTGGACTTGCACGTAATGCAGAAGTTGTGGCTTGAAAGAATAACTAATAAACCACTGAAGACACAAGATCCCATCCATAAGATGTGCTTGCTGATGAGGAAGAGAGGCAATTCATGGACTCTTGCATCACAAGTTGTGGTGGAAATTCACCTTAAGACAGAGAGAGAGATTAAGACTTTTCTTCCTCAAATGTTTCCTTTATTGCAATACTCATGGCCAGGGAGACTGATCGCACTTAGAAATACCTCAGGTGATCTCCAAGAACAGATTGTATAACCAGCTCATATATAGGACAGGTGATGTGTTGTCCCACTCTTTTGGTTACATTCAATGTTTTTCTCAGAATATGTGTGTGGGAATTAGAAGACTGCTGTGCCAGTGATACATGACTTGTGGTTAATCAAAGCAGGAACTTTTGCTCTATATCTAAGGACAGAGGAAAGTACCTTGGGTGCAACCCAAAGACAAAACAGACAAAGGCCAAGTGCTTGTACTTTGTATAGTTGAGTTTATGATCATAAATGAAATTATTATCCCACAGTATTATTCGTACTTATGATCATAAAATCAAGCTTGGTGTGAAGGAAATAGCTAAGTAACAAAATAACCATAAAGCTATGACTACAGACCTTTGTCTCTAATAAGTATGCAGTTTATTAGTGAAAGTTCAGGAGAGTGTAGCCATCATAGCGACAGCTCTAACTGCCAGTAAACGGCATCTACAGGAAGAATTGGACTAGATCTCTATCTAAGAGCATTAGTGAGGTCAGGCACTAATATGTGGCCATTAGTGCAGATCAAAGATCACTCTGGAGAGCCTGGGTATTGACACCATTAAACTTTATTCTTTCCAGAATTAAGCCAAGCAGTTGTCTGCAGACAAAAGCTGCTCACTTCTTCAGAAGAGCATTCTTATATACATTTACCTGAAACCTCTTCCACATCCTGTTTTTAACAAGACACACTCTCATGCATGTGTATCCTGTTTTAACAAGACACAAGGTTACCCCATATGCTTATCTTATTGTTTAAGGAAGCCTTACTCACTTACATTTACAGCTTGTTCCTGTATCTCACTTTAGCAGGATTCCCATGCATATGTAAGGTCATATAGGTCCTTTTCAGGCCTCGACTTCTGAGCATACACTGATGTATACCTGTTCCATGCACACAGTTCTAGTCAGCAAGCCTTTTACTGAAATACTGGGCACAATGATACATTTTGCACTATACCGGTTCCATACATCTATAACATTTAGGATTAAACATTATCAAATATAAGTACACATTTTGTGGTTAACATTTTGTGGTTAAAATATTCTATAGGAGGCCTGAGCACAGTTGGCATTCTAGCACACACAAATGTATTCAGTGTGGTTGAGGTCAGGGTTTTTTGCAGGCCACTCAAGCTCTCCACTCCACCTTCGCAAACCATGTCTTAATGGACCTTTGGAACAGGTTTGGGCCCTTTAGTTGCAGTGGAGGGAAATTGTAATGCTACAGCATAGAAAGACATCCTATACAATCGTGTGCTTCCAAATTTGTGACAAACATTTGGCCATATAGTGTAGATCAAGAGCCATTCTATTTTGTATTATTGATTCTCTTATATATTTAAGGTGCCTTTGTAACAGCCCAAGAATGGCTGCAGTAGTAGTATTTGATAAATCTTGTAAGACATAAGCTATGAAATACATTTTGTGAAACACCACAGAATGGGTCTCTAAGTTGACCTTATTTTGTAAAATTTTTATCCACGTGTGACGTAGGTGACGTCCTATAGCTGGAAAAGTTATACCTAGTTGAGTCATTCACTAAAATTGCATTTGTAGCCAACAAGATGGCAGGTATTGAGATTAGAACAACATAATGTGAGGAGATACTATTCAGATAATAACTGTCATTAAAGTTAGTGGCACATTACTCCAGGAGAAGTGGAATGTGTGGCAGATTAGTTCAGTTCAGTTTTTTTATTTGTATAGAGCTTTTAACAATGGACATTGTCACAAAGCAGCTTTACAGAAATAAATGGATTAACAAAAAAT
>CM074946.1:2896875-2907869 GCA_037577455.1 Pangasius macronema
GTTCTGGGCTGCCGTTCCCAAAAGCATCAATGCTTTCTTATGATACTTTTGGGAAATGCAGCCCTGTTTGAATGTACCGTCAGAAGTGAGTGAACGCTTTCTGTGATTGATTGGTTTTGTCTTGCAAAATTTGCGTGTTCAGATGAGCAGGAAAATAGTTCTATCCTACACAATTATTCGCTATCGTAGGTTATTCGTCCAATTAACAATTGTTAAACAAAATCACTGGTAAATAAAACACACCTTAATATCGATTTTTTTTTTTGAGTATCAATACTTTCGATACTCGCATCAGTATCGATATATCGATACTTCAGGATCGATACGCCCATCCCTGGACATTGGCAGTGTTGGTTCAGAGGACGTCCCAGCAAACTATTTTTGTTAGCTGGGCTATTGTTGATGTACTACAATTTCAGTCCAAAATGCTGCATGAATATTTAAAGTTCGTTGTAGTAGAACAGTTCCAATAGCCACTCTGACCTGTAACTGTAAAAGTGCGGGTAAATTGCTTTTTATGTGCTTCATATGTTCTGACAGAGCAAGCAAAATACACGCTTTCGTGAAGGCGTCCATGTTTTTCCCTACTTACCACGTCGAATGTGCCGAGGTGGGAAATGACGTTATTACAACTTGCAAATTACCATTTACAAGCCACCACATTAACAGTGTGCGCAGCCATGTTGCTTTGACGTCACTCCGAAAATGAATGGTGGGAAGGAACTGGCAATTGACAAAACTACTCCAAGCTGACGAGTTGAAATTTCAAGTAATGGGGGCGTTTTCTTTAGCTTTTACTGGTTGGAGGTGGGGAATTACAAGTTGCTACCTCGAGTCGAACGCAGCAGTAGGTGCCTGTGTGAGGCCGTATCCCAAACGACTTCCTTGTTTAAGTGCACTGCAAAATGTACAAAGTAATGGGTTTGTGTCCTATCTAGTGCACTATTTATGTAAGTGGAAGTCGTTTGGGAAGGGTCCGCCTTGTAAACGTCACCGCTGGTTCCAGCTAATTCAGCTAACACGTGAATTTTGGGTACCGAGTTTTGACTCCAAATTACATTTGACATTTTGCTGTGACACATTATTCCTTACTTTTGGTTAAATGAGGATACGCTGTTGGAGTTTTCAGCCTTAAGAGACCGCTTGCTTGTACTATAGTGTAATAGCAAAGGTAGAGGTAAGTCACCAAGCTAGCTAAGTTTAGTTAGACAGCATCGCACAGGCAATGGAGAACTCTGAAGAAGCTACTGTGCAGCTTCATGGAGACGAGGAAATCATCGAAGTTATTGACCTGAATGACACAGAACACACAGCCACAGGTAGGTGTACTTTCACTACTTTTATGTATTAACTAGCCAGATGCCGTCGGGTCAGTTCACTCTTAAATTAGGGAGTGTGTTAGGAGCAAGGTGGCTGATTAGATGTGTAGAACTTGATGTAAATGCATTGCTGTGTTAAAGTTAACCTTTGCCCTTGTAACATTATTTTGAAGAAAGCTAAATTAGAGTGGTTTTGTGACTTTTGTTTGTGTGTGTGTGTGTGTGTGTGTGTTTGTTTGTTTGTTTGTTTAGATGATCTTGCAGAGGAATTGGAAGATGTGGATTTTGCAGAAGCTGAAGGAAATGCAGATGATGAAGGCTGGGAGACAGAGGATGAGATGGAGGCAGACCAGGATGACAGCGAGCTCACGTTCATCAAACACACCGGTGACATTACCTCTCTCAAAAGACAAACCTCTTTTCGGTTTACTGGTTGATGTCCTGTATGTACTTGGGTTGTCGTCTACATGACAAACCTGTATGTAATACATAGTTATGTATTATGTATGTAACATGCAGTTTTTGTGATGTGATTTTTTGGTATATACAGTACTGTGCAAAAGTCTTCGGCACATGCAAAGAAATGCTGTAGAGCAAAGATGTCATCATAAATAGTTAAATTAAATGTTTCTACATTTAAAATAATACTATAAAGAGCAGTTAACAGTAATAAATGAAACAAAGTAATATTTGGTGTGATGATCCTTCTCTTTTAAAAAAAAACCCAATATTTTCTGGTACAATGTGTGCAGTTTTATAAGAAAATGAGCTGTAAGTGTTACTGAGCATCTTGCAGAAGCAGCCGCAGTTCTTCTGGAGACTTTGACTGTCGACTCGCTTCTTATTTCTGCAGCGAAATCCAGCAGCCTTCATTCTGTTTTTTGCTGTATTATGTCTCTTATGTAATCTGCTTTCTTTACTGACATACAAACATACTTCTGTAACATTTAATTTTGTGCTGGAAAACTAATGTTTGGAATTCTAAAATGTTTTTGTGCTGAATCAATAATGTAGAAGTCATAAAATAAAAATGTATAACAAAGTTTGTACTTAAAAAAAAAAAAAATAGGGTGCCTAAGACTTTTGCACAGCACTGTATATACTGTGTACGTAAGTATCAAACATTAGATCAGAATTTCAGGTTTCATTTCTTGATATTTACATCTGTATATGTTAAACAGCTTAAACATGGCACCTTTTGAATCCTTTAATTTTTCAGTTGATCAAAAATTCATAAGAAAGATGCAACAGTTTGGTGATGTCAGTGGGTTTCTGGCTAACTGCATCAAGTCGATGACCGCAATACCAAATGTTTGTTTTTCTCCCTTCACTCTCTCTCTCTACAGGAAGTGAAATGCATGTTCAACTGGGTTAAGGTTTGGTGGTTGACCTGGCCCAGTCTAAAACCTTTACTTTTCCCCCCTGCTTTGTTGTGTTGGCAGTGCATTTTGGGTCATTGTCTTGCTGCATGTTGAAGTTCCTCCCAATTAGATTGCATTTCTCTAGAAAATTGGCAGACAGAATGTTTCTGTAGACTTCTTCTGTAGACTTCATTCTGCTGCAATGATCAGCCAATTCCAGAAGCAGCCATGCAAGCCCAAGCTATGACACTACCTCCACCATGCTTGACTGATGAGCTTGTGTGTTTTGGATCATGAGTAGATTCTCCTTCTCCACACTTTGGCCTTTCCATCACTTTGGTAGAGGTTAATCCTCATTACAGAATTTTTGTGGCTCATTTCTGTATTTCTTTTTGCGAATTCCAATCTGGCCTTCCGATTCTTACTGCTGATGAGTGTTTTGCATCTTGTGGTATGACCTCCATATTTCTGCTCTCGAAATCTTCTTTGAATGGTGGATTGTGATACATTCACCCTTGTCCTGTGGAGGTTGTTGGTGATGCCACTGACTGTTATTCTTGGGTTTTTCTTCACAGCTCTCACAAGAATTCTGTCAACAATTGCTGCTGTTTTCCTTGGCTGACCTGTTTGAAGTATGGTTGTTAGTACAACAGTGGTTTCTTTCTTTTTCAGGAGGTCCAAATTGTTGTGTTGGCTATGCCCAATCCTTGTGCAGTGGCTCTGATAAATGTTTCCTTTATTTCTCTTCCTAAAAAGTGGTTTGCTTTTCTCCTATAGACAGCTCTCTGGTCTTTACGTTGGTTAGTCTGCAGTCTTCACAGGCAGAATGGGCTCAAAACAAAGTACACTTTCAGAGCTATTGATTGTATTAATACAATCAATCTAACAGGGCACATCTGGGCAACAAGAAACACCTGTCAGTCACATGTCCCAATATTTCTGATTACTTGAAATATGTGTGGGTTCAAACAAAATGGTGCCCTATTCTAAGTTGTTTAACACATCTAGATGTAAATTATGATCTATCTTCTCATATTCATCATTTGATCTCAAACCCAAATGTCTTCAGTGTGTAGCAAAAGAATTGGCCTGGCTGTTCCAATACTTTCAGAGGGGACTATGCATGTATGTATGCATGTCCATCTCCCATCCGTATCACTTTAATGAACTTTTTGTCTTTTTTAAGTTGCACAAACAGGGTTGCCAGGTTACGCATATAATGGCTGCATATTGAATAATTGTTGCATATTGCTCAGAATAAAAAAAACAAAACAAAAAAATAAACAATAGTTAGCCTATTATTCATATGTGATTTCTATATTAAGGATGCCTTATCTGTTCAATTTGGTTACATTGCTAGTATATAAAATTAGTATTAACAGGCACTTGGCTATGTTGGTGATGTTATAATTACTCACTTTATAAATCCTCTTGTTCAGGTTCTGTTTTCTGCGTTAGTTTGGACCCAGTAACAAACAACCTGGCCATCACAGGTGGTGAGGACGACAAAGCTTATGTATGGAACGTCATCGATGGAGAGGTGTTGTTTGAGTGTACAGGTGTGATTTGCCCACACATGTACTTTGCCAATACTCTGGAAGTTTTTTATCCACAGTTTTTTTTTAAGCCACAGTTTTTGTTCATGTGTTTTTGTTAGGCCATAAGGACTCAGTTACATGTGCAACATTCAGTCATGACTCAAAGCTGGTGGCGTCTGGGGACATGAGTGGTCTGATTAAAGTGTGGAAGGTTGAAGCCAAAGAGGAGATCTGGTCTTTTGAAGTAGGAGATCTCGAGGTATGTAAATTGCAGCCAGTGAGTAAAAAGAAAAGGCTTTGTCATGCAATTATGCAGATTTTTTTTTTCCACAGCCAGTCCTAAGACAAAAGATTGAGAAAGGTACAGTTGATGGTTAAATGTGTGTATTACTCATATTAATTAAATATCTGACTCAAAGCTATGTGTAAGTAATGTGTAGTCCAATTAATAAGGTTAATATAACTGATTCCAAACCATGAACCCTAAAGGTATTTTCCCTCTCATTTGGTATAATCTTTATATACACAGATGAGACATAGCATTAAAACCACTGACAGGTGAAGTGAATAACACTGATTATCTTGTTATAATGCATAACCATTATAGTGGTTAATACCTACCAAAAGTGGTCCAAGGAAGGACAACTGGTGAACTGGCAACAGGGTCATGGGTGCACAAGGCTCTCTGGTGATGTGTCTGGGCAGTGAAGACTAGTCTGTCTAGTCCAATCCCACAGAAGACCTGCTGAAAATGTTAACGCTGGCTATGATAGAAAGGTTGCTGCATATGGGGCTGCGTAACCGCAGACCGGTCAGAGTGCCTATGCTATGCTATGTCCACCACCGAAAGTGCCTACAATGGACACATGAACATCAGAACTGGACCATGGATCAGTGTAAGGAGGTGGCTTGGTCTGATGAAGCATGTTTTCTTTTCATCATGTGGATGGCCAGGTGCGTGTGCGTCACATACCTGGGGCAAGAGATGGCACCAGAATGTACTATAGTATGAAGGCAACCTGGCAGAGGCATTGAGTTGCTCTGGGCAATGTTCTGCTGGGAAACCTTGGGTCCTGGCATTCATGCGGATGTTAGTTTTACATGTATCACCTACCTAAACTTTGTTGCAGACCAAGTACACCCCTTCATGGCAACAGTATTTCTTAATGGTAGTGGTCTCTTTCAGCAGGATAGTGCACCCTGCCACACTGCAAAAATTGTTCAGGAATGGTTTGAGGAACACGATAAAGCGTTCAAGGCGTTGACTTGGCCTCCAAATTCCTCAGATCTCAATTTGATCAAGCATCTGTGGGACAAACAAGTCTGATCCATGGAGGCCCCACCTCAAAACTTATAGGATTTAAAGGCTCTGCTGCTAATATCTTTGTGCCAGATACCACAGCACACCTTCAGAGGTCTTGTGGAATCTATGCCACAATGGGTCAGAGCTGTTTTGGCGGCACAAGGGGAAGGAACTGCTCATGATCCGAAGTATCTTATGGCATGGGCACGTATGGCTGCTGATGGAACTAGGTCCCTTGTATTTATTGATGAAGTGAGCAGGATGTATTTTAAAGTGTATAGGGCTATATCATTTGCTCAGATTCGGTCAAATGCTTCAACATGTGTTGGATGATATTTTACAGTACAGATTGACACTGACCCATAACAGTGACTTTGAAAGAACCCCAAGACTTTTTTAAGGCAAAGAAGTGGAGTCTTCTGCAATGGCCAAGTCAATCACTTGATGTGATTCCAACTGAGCATGCATTTTACTTGGTGAAGCCTGGGGGTTTGTGATGGCATTTGAACTTTTTTCTGGTCACAAACACACAATCACTGACCTACCACTATTATAGTCAACAGAGTGGTTTTGTATGGACATGTCATATTGAACTGAATATATGAGCAAAATTTCTACAGTCTAATTCTATATAATATAATGGGACTGTAATCAAAAGGTACAATGAGCAAAAGAGGAATTCTTAGAGGGTGAGAATAGCCACCAATAAACAGGGATTTGCCCTTTTGGAGCAGACCAGCTTTAATCTCTTGAAATAGGAGCTTAATTTTCTGACCCATATTTCTGCAACCAGAGATTTGATTAGTCTCAGGCCAACCAGCAAACCTTCCAGCTATACGCATTAGCATATATACTGAATGCTGTGTACTTATATACAGCCGGAGCTGCTTTGTCTAACTTCAGTGGTCTTCATTGTGTCTTTGTTAGTGGCTGCAGTGGCACCCCTGTGCGCCAGTATTGCTTGCAGGTACTGCTGATGGCAATATGTGGATGTGGAAGATACCAAGTGGAGAATGTAAGACCTTCCAGGGACCCAACTGCCAAGCAACAAGTGGAAAAATACTTCCTGATGGTAAGACTCTGTTCTTAATGCTCGAATTCACAATTAATTAGCATTTTAAAATAGAACACTGGGAAATCGGGCAATAATTATTCAATTTAGTTCAACTTTGTCATTATACTAATACAGAAGTTGTACAGTAAAACGAAACACTATCAGGCTTCATCTCTGGTGTAAGAAAATACACAAAGATAGTAATGCAAAAACAGTAGACAAAAGACAGACGATAGGTGCATAGACCATGATTACAAAATATGTGCAATGAACAGTTACTGTAGGTCAAAGGGATCGGACTTTTGGGAGTAGCAGGATAAGGAATGAAATCCTAGTTAGTTTTGCTAGCCTAGCCCAGAATCCCACTTGGAAGAATACACACAAGTTAGTGACACTTCATTTAACATAATTCTTTACCTTATTCATTAAAGATTTCCTGTTTAATAGTAAGCGAGCTAATGTTACCATAACTGCTGTGTGTAATAAAATCTTTTTTCATTTATATATATGTATTTCTGTAAATTTGGTTCATTTTGTAGATTTGAATTAAGAATTAACACAATATTGCATGGTATCGTGATACTACTTGGTATTGTATCGTACTACTGGTATAGTATCACAAGATACGTTTATGGTATTGTGACAAACGTAGTCAGGGTGCAGGTTCAGCCATGATATGACTCCCTGGAGCAGAGAGGGTTAAGGGTTAAGCTTGGTGGTGCTGTGGCCTGAACCCCGACCTTCTGTTCAGTAACCCAGAGCCATTAACCACTGAGCCACTACTGCCCTGTATATGTAATTATAATGTATATAATTAAAAAGTTTCCTAATGAACATATTTGTGAGTGTAAAAAAAAGGAGTCTTACTATGTTCTTTATGTATGTCTATCTTTTTATCCACACAAAGGAAAAAGAGCAATGGTGGGTTATGAGGATGGGACCCTGCGACTGTGGGACCTCAAGCAAGGCAATACAATCCATGTCATTAAAGGTAAATGTCAAAAGGTTTGTTTTAATTTAAAGGGAAGTTTATTTCTTATTTGGTCAGTTCTACTTATTTTTTTCGGACAGTTTTTATATAAATACATGCAGTTTTAAGAGGTTTTTTTCCCCCTCCTCCAGTGATTGGTTTGCAAAATAAATTATAATGTGATGAATTTATGATTCCAGGTATGCTAATTAAGATGTCAATATCAGTTTCTTCGAAACATAATTTTTTAAAGACAAAACAGTTTTTAAAAATTTTTTTTTAAAAATGTTTAAAAAATATTCTCAGTGGTCAACGTATTCTCGTCCTGAGCTATTCTCTTCTTCATGGTTTGTACTTTTGGGGTGCTGGGAAAACCACTCCAGTTTTTGAGTTAGTTTTGCATCAGTGTGAATGCACTCAAAGCCAATTTTGTTTTGGTTACAGTAGCTGGTTATCTCACTCGGTAATAGCAACTTGAGGTGTGGTGTTGTAGGCTGTAGAAATGCTCCATTTCCACATGCGCTTTATTTTAATTCATTTTAACAAATTATTTAAGCAGTTGATATAAAAACTGCCTGAGGTCTAGGAAAAACTGTCTGAGGCCTAGAAATCTTCCTATAAAGTGTGGGGAAAGGGTCAAATTTGGAAAATTTGAACTCCCCTTTAAGCTCTTAAGTCTTTTACTCATTAGTGTATTGATTTCTCAGGTTATGATGGCCACCAGGGGCCACTGACATCCATGGAGTGCAACAAGGATGGAACCCTGGTTCTCACAGGATCAACTGATGGACAGTCTAAACTCATTAACACATCAACAGGCAAGGTGAGGACATCTATACAAGTCAGGAGTTCACGTAGAATTTTATCTCTTTGTAAAACGATTGCACTTGGGAGTGTACATCTTTTGTGTCTGAAATCGCACCATTTTTACACTGTGGTACATTATTTTAGGAGTTCTTTTTTTTTTGTCCAATACCATGAAGAATCAGAGTGTAATGAAATCCAGTTCATTGAACGCTCACCTTTTGGGTCACTAGCACATGATCACTAAGCTAGTCCACTAACAGTGGTTTTGGACATATAGTACTGAACTGAATATATGAGGAAAAATTTCTTAATGAACGTAATGCTTTTGGTTTAGGTACTGGGTTCGTTTTCAATTGAGAACAGTGAGGAGAAAAACACGATGGAGGAGCAGGATTCCATCTCAGTGGAGTCTGTAGGATTTTGTAATGTGTAAGTCATGCTTCTTTGGAAATTTTATTTATTTATTTATTTATATATATATAAGTCGATAGACTTTCACGGTAATGTGGTAACTTGTTTCTCTGTCAGACTGCCCCTGATTGCTGTCGCATATCTGGATGGCACTCTGGCCATATACGACTTGACCACACAGAGCCTCAGACACAGGTGTAAACATGATGTAAGTGCAGATTAATTTGTATGGTTTTACCACTCACTGCATTGTGTATATATATATACATGTGATTCTACATACGCCAATCAGCCATAACATTAAAGCCACAGGTGAAGTGAATATCATTGATTATCCTTGATTATCTCGTTACAATGGCACGTGTCAAGGGGTGGGATATATTAGGCAGCAAGTGAACAGTCAAAGTGAAGCAGAAAAAATGGGCAAGTGTAAGGATCTGAGCAACTTTGACAAGGGACAAATTGTGACCGCTAGATTTTGCTGGCACAGGGAGGACTTACCCAATATTAGGCAGGTGGTTTTCATCTTATGGTTGATTGGTGTATAATGAACGTTTATTTATTTGCTGACAAGGAATAAATATAATCCAACTTGTACGACTGACTCTCTTGTTCTTAGGTAGGGATCGTCCATCTTCAGTGGGAGCAGACCTCAGCTGTGGTGGCTACCTGTAATCTGGGTGGAGTTGTGACTCTGTGGGATGCTCGCTCAGGAAACATGGTGGCTGAATATCGTGGTCACACAGCAGAGATCCTGGACTTCACGCTCAACAGGTGGGAGTGTCAAACATTTATGATGTATAAATAAAATCGCACATAAAATTTAATTGGTCAGCTTATAGAGTTGGGTCCACAAATATTCGGACAGTGACTAGGTTATTGTTATTATAGCTCTCTCTCACAGCATGTTGGAGTTTAAATTACATAATGAATATGACCTGAAAGTGCAGCCTTTCAGCTTTAATTTGAGATTATTTACATCTATATCGGGTGCACGGTGTAGGAATTACAGCACGCTTAATATGTGGTTCCCTCCTGTTTAAGGGACCAAAAGTAATTGGACAACCTAACATAATCCTAAACTAAATTGTAACTTTTAATAATTGGTTGCAAATCCTGAAGTCTGGAACCCACAGACATCAACAGATTCCTATATACTGTGGTAGACATTATCTAAAATAGTAGTATTAACTAAAATAACAAAGACTTAACATAATAACAAATATTTGTAGACATGAGTGTATACACCTCATTCAGACTTTGATAAATACAGAATGGGGTTAATGTGTGGCATGTGTTCCTGTCACTCAGACCTCAATACATTTGACTGTGAATGGGAACTACTACCCCATAGGAGGAAATATTTAGTTCAAAGCTGTTTTTTTTTTCAAATTCTACTGAAATTCAGTTTTTTTATTCCAACTTAAAAAGCAAATATAACAGTGTAAACATGCAAAATTATACATATAAAATAAAATACCTGTAATTACAGTATAATATTGCTATTTTGTGCAAACTTAGATGGATATTGTTGCGTGACCTACTTTGATGCATTATGTTGCACTAAAAGCAGTTCTGTGGTATATCAGGCTAGATTTGTTACATAAGGCCCTATGATTTACACAATGCGGAGAACATGCACAGAGTGTGGAATTTGATTAATAAAAACGTATTTCAAATAATATACACAGTAATTATCAGAATGCAAATAAGGAGGCGCCATAAAATGAGAGCAGCCTTCGTCAAACTCATTTTCCCCGGTCATTGAACAACACATGGACACAGTTCTTTGGCAGATCCATGGGACCTCAGCGTTCTCAACATTGTTGTAGGTGAGTGTAGATTTGCCTATCTACAGAGACCTGGCAGCATTACAAATATTCACAGGGACTGCATCACTAGTGATGTGGATTAAGTCTACCTTCTTCAAGAAGCCTGCCAGAAAAAGATTAGTAGCCTTCTTGTCAATGAAAGAGAATTTGCTGACCAAGGTCCCCCCCTGAGGCAGGAAACACAAGGTGGAATACCTGGTTTGAATCAATGAGGCACCAACTGAACATCTTCACCTTTACAAAGAGTTCTTCCTGGCAGATAACTCATCAGCTCAGGCTGTAATAAACATCCTAGACCTTAGTGAAGCTTTTCAGAATGGTGCACCAAACTGGTCACAGCTCTGACAGTCCTGGAGGGCTCACACCGTCCCAATGCAGTCTCTGCATTCAACATCATGG
>CM074946.1:2912642-2965067 GCA_037577455.1 Pangasius macronema
GAGTTATTATTGTAAACATTTCCAAATTTGCCCTATTGGTGGGCTTAAGCGGTGTACACCGAAAAAGCTGTGAAGGCAGCTGAAACTGTCCTCTATCACTGTGCCAAATTTCATAACAAGTGTACGAAGTTTTCTATGGGCTGCTATAGACTCCATAGGAAGTATAATAAGCACCTTAGGTGCTTGGACCCCTGAGAATAATAATAATAATAATAACTATAGCTACAAGCAGCAATTAAGGGGCCAATCACAACAGAGGCAAAGTAAGGAGCAAAGCAAGCATCAGAGCATAGTCATGATTTTACATATCAAGTGTCAGTGCAATAGGCAGTAGTGTTGCCAAGATATTACATAAAACATATCGGTGCTTATGTCAACTTTGACAATTGGTTATAATGGTAACAGTTTGAGATAACAAAAGGTTTTTTTGCCAACATGATCTGATGATGATCTACGTGAAATTTGGTGAAGATTGGATAAATGGTCTAGAAGGACAGAAAAAGTAGGGTTTTGACATGATTCAAAATGGCGGCCAGACAAAATGGCCTACTGTGGAAAAATATATTCATGGCCATTTAAATGAAATTCAGACAAGCTATAAGCATGAAGCTAGTGGGTGCAAGTGTTGAGGATGCAGAAGNCAGAAGATAGGGATAGGTGGAGAGTGATGATTTGCTGTGGCGACCCCTGAAGGGAAAAGCCGAAAGAAGAAGAAGACAAGCTATAAGCATGTATGGTTACAATGGCACATATAAACTTTCAAAACAATACATCAAAGAGTTGAAAAGATACTGCCTTAGATCCTTGTTTCTCTGAAAAACTACGTTATATAAAACAATTGACATGAAAGTAAAACATGAAAGTGTCACCTGGTGACCGATTTTCTTTTTATCAAATTTTGATCACCTTGTCTAAAGACTGCTGAAATGTGATTGGCCGATGGCGGCCAGTTTTTAAGATGCATAGTTGTCCTCATGGAAAATGATGGACAGGAGAGAAACCCAAGCTCCATCCAGTGGCCTTCTTCTCTAAGAAGTTGTCCCCTGCCGAGAGGAACTATGACATCGGCAACCGGGAGCTCCTGGTGGTGAAACTCGCCCCAGAAGAATGGCATCACTGGCTGGAGCTGGAGGGAGGTCTCCACCCTTTCATCATCTACACAGACCACAAGAACCTGGAGCATATCAAGAGGGCCAAATGACTGAATTCCCATCAGGTTTGCTGGGCACTATTTGATTCAGGATGGTATTTCACTCTATGCTACCACCCTGGATCAAAAAACACGAAAGCTGACTTCATCTCCCATATGTACCCAGTGCCCTCTTGTGAAACTACTGAAGAATGTATCCTTCCCAAGTCACACTTTGTTGGAACACTCACTTGGGACACTGACAGAGAGTTCAGGGAGTGAGAGTCCCCACTGAGTAACCAGTGGAAAAGAAGTTCTTGCCCTCATCACTATGTGACAAATTATTTATGTGGGCTCACACCTCCCCTGGGCATTTCCTACGGGCTTTCTTTGCTGACAATCAGGAGGACTGGGCATGATTCCTCCCATGGGCTGAGCATGCCCAAAACTCCCTGAAGCGCTCTGCAACAAACCTCACTCCTTTCCAATGTGTCCTGGGATATGCCAACTGCACAGACACACCCTCTGTGAACAACTGGTTCCAGTGGAATAAGCAGGTGTAGAAACAGGCCCACCAATATCTAGAGCATGCAGCACAGGTGAACAAGAAATTTGTTCTCTAGTTTTGGCTTTCCACCAGAGACCTACGGGTCATGGAGGGAAGCCAAAAATTGTGACACTGATACTTTGACCCATTCAAAGTCCTCCAAAGAATAAATAACATCACCTACAAGCTGGAGCTACCAAGCCACAGTCACCTAGCCTCATCCTTCCATGTTTCACACCTCAAACCTGTCACTTCAGGTCCCCTCACAGATGGTATTCTCCACACCACCCCCAGCACACCTGGACATTGAAGGTGAACCAGCTTACTCCATAAAAGAGATACTGGGTTCACAATGCTGAGAGGGTAAACGGCAGTGTCTGATTAGCCCTTCCAGTCACAGACCCAAGGAGAGGTGCTGGGTGCCAGCCCACAACGTACTTGACCCCTTATTATGTCGGGACTTTCATGGCCACAAAAAGAAGCAGGCTTTCAGGCATAAAAACAAGGAACAGATGAGAAGGGTGCAGAAGGAGTTGAAAGTGAACCTGAGGGAGAAGAAAGAAGCCTACAGAAGGAAGCTGGAGGGGAGGAAGAACAACGCAAAGGAGGTGTGGACTGGCATGAAGCAGATCTCCGGCTTCAAAGCAAAACAACAACCTGTGAGGGGCAGTCTAGAAAGAGCTAATGAGCTGAATTTGTTCTTCAATAGGTTCAGCATCTACGGGAGAGGGAGATAGAGGTGAGAGAGTGGTGGTGAGAAGGGGTTGAGGGGGGTTCTAGTCTGTAGAAAAGGGTTCCTGTTGTCTACACCAATTCTCCCCTGCTCATCTCACAAACATTCACCTCCCCTCATCCCACAGCCTACTTCAGGGCAGTCGTGGCCTAATGGGGGCAGTCGTGGCCTAAGGGGGGCAGTCGTGGCCTAATGGTCTGAGAGTCAGACTTGTAACTCGAAGGTGAACCTGAAGGTCATAGGTTCGAGTCTCGGGTCCGGCAGGGATTGTAGGTGGGGGGAGTGAATGACCAGCGCNGCTGCCCACTGCTCCGGGTGTGTGTGTTCACTACTCTGTGTGTGCACTTGGATGGGTTAAATGCAGAGCACAAATTCACAGGGTCACCATACTTGGCCACAAAGTCACTTCACTTCACTTTAGCAGACTCACACCTCTACCTTTCCCAATTACCCCCCTTCACCCAACAGCCATCCTCAAGGGAATCACAACGCCGTGGGAGTGGATAGACAACTGTCAACCTCTTCAACTTTGAACCCTTTCAACGTCCCGAACTACCTTAGTCAGAGTCCGTACTGAATGTTTGCACCAACCAGCTGTGTGGGATCCTCCAGCACCTCTTCAACCTGAACCTTCAACAGGAGAAGGTGCCAGAATTGTGGAACATCCTGCCTGGTTCCTGTTCTGAAGAAGACAACTCCCTTCCCCTAAATTATTATAGACCCTCACATCACATGTAATGAAGGTCCTGGGGAGACTGAGATGGTGCTGTTCCATCTCAGACGTCAGGCCAGCTCTTTTCTGGATCCCCTTGTGCCTGCCAGCCACAAGTAGGTGTTGATGATGCAGTCATATGTCTACTGCAGAAGGCCCACTCCCATCTGGACTACAACACCACAGTGAGAATCACTTTCCTTGATTCCTTGAGTGCAGCTAACACCATCCAACCTCTTCTGCTGAGATAGAAGATGAGAAGAAAGCAGTTGATCATGTCCATGATCTCCTGGGTCACTGACTACCTTTTGGCCAGACCCCAGGTTGTCCAGCTGGGAAACTGCCTGAGCACCTGCTGAGTAGCACTGGAGCACCACTAGGAACTGTGCTCTCCCCTTCCTCTTCAAACTGTACACTGCTGACTTTCAGTACAGGTTGGATCTCTGCCACCTTCAGAAATTTTCAGATGACTCTGTGATGGTCAGGTGCATCAGGGATGGACAGAAAGAGGAGTATAGAGACCTGGTCAACAACTTTGTGGAGTGGTGTGGGAAGAACCATCTGCTCCTCAATGTGGAAAAGACCAAGGAGATGGTGAAGAGGACCACAACCAGCCCCATTACCATCATGGGTCAGGACTTTGAGCTGGTTGACACGTACCGATACCTTGGTGTCCATGTTGACAACAAGCTGTAGTGGAAGGTCAAGTCAGAGGCTGTGTACAGGAAAAGGATGAGCAGACTCTACTTACTGGGGGAGCTCAGGTACTTTAATGTTTGTAGCAAGATCTTCTACCAGTTTGTGGTAGCCAGTGCAGTCTTCTTTGCAGCAGTACACTGCTTACAATGTTTGCACTGCACTGCCACTTTAAAAACATAGAATTGAAGGAGAGTGTACTTTCTTTTCCCCATGACTATACCTTCACAGCAATTTTGGTGTACAACACTCAAGCTCTCTAGCACCACCAATTTTGAAATATGTTTACAACAATAACTCTGCAACCCAATGTTGTAGAAACATGATTCCACTCTCCTTAGATTCTTTGGGTCAAGTAGACTTCAATGGACACCACAATGTTAATTTTCACATAATCTCAGCAATGATGTGACATATTTTGTCCAACCTTTGTAGATCACTGGACTACAAAGGACCTCATTCTAAGGGCCTGAAAGAGGTTTTGTTTAAGTTCACCTCTAGGTGGTACTATAATTCAAAAATATGTAAAATTGCTCATAACATTTATACCACTTAAAATTAAGACAAAATTCTTGTTTCTGTTGATTCCCTTGAAGGTGAGTTTTTTTTAAATAAATAATTACTCATTGCTTTGAAATATTATTCTGAATTTTGTAAGAAATGTATTTTATTTTATTTTTTTTAACTACGATGTCCAAAAGATCCCAGTCAAATTATCAAATTTCCACAAACAAATGTTACTGCTTGGTCTCTCCTGTATAAGCATAACTTCTCTCCACATAGATACTACATCTGGAATAATAAACATATTCTCTACAAAAAAAGTAATTATTCTTCAAAACTGAGAATATTCTTCAAAATTTTGTGGAAAGGTATGAAGGGAAGTATTTTATAATTAATCTGATCTTGTTACTTGCTAAATACATATTCAGAAATGCAAGTTTAGTGGTGAAAAAAAAACAATCTCCGAACTCCGAGTGGGAATAAGGAATTGAAAAGCAGTTCAAACGGATATTTCCAACTGGGAAGTCAGAAACTTCTCAGTTCCCACTTGGTCATGAGCACAGCGTAAGACGAATCAAGAAATAACGGCGTGATTTTTAAGCATACAGGTTTTAAAGCAGTCGTTTGAGTTTCGGTTTATATTTGCGACCAGACGTTGGCGGTACTGCGCTAAGGACACGCGAAAATGCCGTCATATGACGTAATACATGTGCGCCAACTGTTTAGAGTTTTGCATGATTGTAAAGGCAACCACCTATAAAACCAGTTAGGTGTTTTGCTGTACGAGTTACACATAATTATGGATGAAGAATACTATAGCGGTGTTGGAGAGTGGGATGGGCACGAAGCTCATGTGGTTAGTAGATCTACGTATTATAAAGTTAAAGCTAGATATTTGTTTACTCTTGTTATTTTAACAGCTGCAAATTAGCTCTCAGGTCGCAGTGTAAAATCATATGTGAAATAGGGACGCTTTAAGGAAAAATGGAACAGAAGCAACAACAGCAAGCTAACACCATTAATTCAAGCTAATTGACGTTTTTTTTCCCCTGTAAATTTAATATAATTTAAGGTGTTGTTTAGCGTCATCTTCAGTTCTTAGCATACTGTTACTTTCTGTAGGAAGAAGACGGCTACGCGGATACAGAGGCAGATGATAAAGTACAGGAGGAATGCTTGCAGAAGTTCTCCAGTAGGGACTACATCATGGAGCCCACAGTGTTTAACACGCTGAAAGCGTGAGTACTGGGTACCGCAAAAAACAAACAATCAAACAAACAAACAAAAATAACAGACGCGCTCCTTGGAACCGCAGTTAATGTATGTGCGCGGCTTTTAGACACTTTACGCCAGAGCACAAAGCGAGTGTCCGCGAGCTCCTGCACCAAAGCTCCTTAACTTTCTCCAAAATGATCATTTTAAGTCAATGAGAAACAAAACATACAACAATTCACAGTATTTAAGAGTATACAGACTAAACGTTTTTGTAATGTTTTACTTTAAAAAATGGGCAAAATCATTCCTGTTATATATATATATATATATATATATATATATATATATAGAGAGAGAGAGAGAGAGAGAGAGAATATATAGAGCATTTAGCCAAATAAAAATAAATGTACTAAAAACAGAATCTGAATAATCATAAATATTTTTATAAGTATGGATGGTTCTTTTGACAGAGGAAGACACTGACACCAAAGTATTATTATTATTATTATTATTATTATTATTATTATTATTATCACATTTCAAATCTCTAACCCACTCATATCAGTTCACAGTGATCTACTGTGAAATGATTAGTTTTACTGTAGAATTTCAAATTAATTGCAATTCAGCGTCACAAGATCAGTCAGTATGATTGAACCAGTAGGCTATTCTGATGCATTATAAAAGGGGCATCTCAAATTGGTAGACAATAAAACCCGCTTATGTTTATTTTAGAAAGTTAGCATACAACTTGAGTTTAATCTACTACAGAATGCTAATTTCTAATGGATAGTCCATCATACCAAATGATCTTGTTTATTTGGCTAAGCTAAAAGAGGGGTGGGGGGTGATGGGGCAAAAATCCCTATCAATATGAGTGGTGTTAGGGGTGTAAGAAACAATATGCCATGAGATAGGAATAGGTTGAGTGACTTTAGCGTAGCCCATCCACCTACTTGTATGTTTTTGGACAGTTGGAGAAAACTGGATAACTCAAAAGAAACCCAAATGAGCATGTGGAACACACAGAAGAAATAACCCAAGCTCAGGATCAAACCCAGGACCCTAGTCAGTGTCAGGTGCTTCCCACTAAACCACTGTGAATGCCCTATTAGAGCATAATGGCTTTTTTCTTTTTCAAACAAATAAAATTTTAATAACATTCAACCATACAATATTGACTATTACGTACTACTTAATTCATAGCACGCAAAACATTAATACTTAAGTAATGAATGAGAAATGCTTAATAGATGATACTACTGAAATATTGAATAATAGTTTTTTGGATTGTTAAATTGTTCGAATTTGAGATGCAATTCAGCACTATTCTGTTGCTGATTTAATTACCTATTAGATATGTCCTGTCCAATGCAATCAAGATTTTCTCAAAATCTTTGGTTATTATAGTCTATCAATATGAAATGAGCATTTTATAGTAGATTAGACTCGTCTTGGTTCAATTCGATAGATATTTTCAATTTAATGGAGAAATACGGTAAAAGTTCTACAGTAAAATTAATCAATTTTTTCAGCATAGTGTAGCTCAGGGCAAACTGATGTGAGTGGGTTTAATCATCTACTAGTTTAAATTATCCATTTTATAATGTATTAAAATAACATACATACTGGCTCTATTGTATTGACAGATCATGTGATTTTGAATTATATATATATATATATATATATATATATATATATATATATATATATATTATGTATGTATGTATGAGAGAGAGAGAGAGAAGCTCACTGTTATCTGCGTGGGGTTTGATTATTTACCAATTTGAAATTCTACAGTAAAATTATTTCATCTTTAGTGTGAACATAGAATAGAGAACCTGAAGTAAAATATTAATATTTTTGGTGTCAGAGATTTCCTCTGCGACATTAACCACCTGCACTTAAAAATTATTTATATTATATAATATTAATAATAATAATGATGATGATGATGTAGATTATTAAAATATTAGTAGTATGTAATAATAGTATCTCATTAAACCTGATTGGCCATTTTTTAAATGTAAAATATTATTAAAACATTTAGTCTGTATGCTCATAAATACCCCACACCCCTAAAATTTAGTTGAGGCTAGATTAACCGTTTCAGGAAGAGCGGCTGGCTTGACTGCAGTGAAAAATCATGCATGTGAATCATGCATTTACACGAAGATATTATTTATGAAAACAGTAAATGTTGAGTGTGTACATCAAACAGGAACACAGAGAACGGCGAGGTCGATAAAGGTCCGTCCACCAAGTCCTGAGCACGTTATTCAGCTCCTTTCGGAGAATTATTCTGCTGTGGCCCAGACAGTGAACCTGCTGGCTGAGTGGCTCATTCAGATGGGTAAGTCTCAACCAAGATTACTGACAACCATAAAAAGGAATTATGATTAGTAGACACAAGCTAACACTAAGAGGAAGTATCATAATTATACAGTAAGTAGTGTTTGCATTGATTGCAACACTGCATAAGGGCTCATCGTCACTCATTCATATAGACGCTACAAAGGCTCGAGCCACATTCTTCTCGTGCTTGCGACGTACGAACAACAACTCCAAGTAAGACTATATACCTGGGCAGGAAAATATAGTGTTCACTGCTATTTCTTTAAAGGTTTTACTGCGTTGAGTAATTTGAAGCTGCAAAATGTTCATTAAAATCAGCATTCTTTTAAACAAAGGGAATCCCGTACACCATCGTGAATCTCCTCCTTCTCTCTGTGATCTCTTATCTTTTTGAATGTGATCTAACTCTAACTTGCTTTCTAACATGGTCTCTCAGTCAGTGATTTCCGTTTATGTCGAGGAAAAATACGATCCAAACTCCATGACATTATTCTCATTAATGTTATTACGCTTTGGAACTTATTCTGTCATTGGAAATATTTTTAAAGTTTCGCTGACCATCCACTATGTGCAACTCTTTTTAAAGTCCTCACTATATTTCTATTTCCTGTCGTTCTCTGTGTTTCACAGACCAGGAGGCAGGGCCACATATCTCTTGTGGTTATTAATTAATAAATTTTTTAAAAATAACTCAACTCGAATGCGCACAGACTCACACAGATGCGCATGCGCTCTCTTTCCCACACATATACTCACACACGCGCGCACACACTCCCGTCCTCTCTCACACAGATGCAAATATTTGTCTGTCCCTATTTAGAATACGCTCATATTTAATATTTAATTAGTGTGTATTCTTTTTTTACTTCAATAAATGTTATATTATTGAAAATCATTTTGCCTTGTTGTGGTTATTACTTTGATATTGCAAGAAGCCAGACTACTCAGAACTAAGCCTTCACAATTTTTTCGATTATTATTGTTCTCAGTTAAAATTGAGGTTTTAATAATTTTGAAAGAGGGATATTCTGAGTCTGATTGAATGAGTCTGATCACTTTGAGACTGATTGAGTTAAATTTACAGTGAAGCACCTATATTCATGGTATGTACCTTGAATTTCCAGTGCTTCCTATATAAACAGTGCCATTTTCCCTATATATGTGTCTAGGTGTGGAGCCAGCTCAGGTGCAGGAACGAGTAGAGAACCATCTGAAGAGCCTCCTCATCAAACACTTTGACCCACAAAAAGCTGACTCTATTTTCACAGTAGAGGGAGAGGTAAAGTCTTGCTTCATGATTTATTGTTATATCATCATGATTAAATGTTGCCGAGTATCCGACTGCTTCTGCAATTCTAACATTTAATTTGAATACCAGTCAATATCCAATTTTTATATGTCAGTGTTCTTGATTTAGATTTTCAATGTGTGAAATCTTCTTTTCCAGACACCAGCATGGCTAGAGCAGATGATTGCTCACACTACATGGAGAGATCTCTTTTACAAACTCGCTGAAGCTCATCCAGACTGCCTGATGCTCAACTTCACAGTCAAGGTAACACAAAACTTTTTTTGTGAGAATTTGTATAGAGTGGAATCAGTTTCCCTATATAAGGATTATATAGAAGTAATAAAGCTATTATATATAAAAGTAGGCATTCTTTCAACTATATGGTTAAGTTTTATTTCTTTTTTTTTATGCTTTAGCAAAGTTACCATTATCGTAAGTGATTCTGTTCTTTCTGCTTTGTATGTTCATTGCCCTTGCTGATGGTCAGCTGATCTCAGATGCAGGATACCAAGGGGAGATCACAAGCGTGTCTACAGCCTGTCAGCAGCTGGAAGTTTTCTCCCGAGTATTACGTACCTCGCTCTCCACACTGCTTGATGGGGGAGAGCAAAACCTAGAGAAAAACCTACCTGAGTTTGCTGTGAGTCTCGAATTTTCGTAATGTACCATGACAATTTCATGGTGAAGAAATTTTGGTACCGATGTGATCTGTTGTCTTATGTAAAACAACCTGTCGGTCTGTATTTCACATCAAGGCAGTTATACGAATCACTTTCAGTGCACCCAATTTTTAAGTGAGCAAAAGTATTGGAACAGATAGTCTTAAAGTAAATAATACTTAATATTTGTTTGCATATCGCTTGCTTGCAATAACTGCATCAAGCCTGCAGCCCACTGACATCGCGGAATTGTTGCGTTTTCTTTTCTGATGATACCACAGCTTCTTTCAGTTGTTGTTTGTTTTGGGTCATGACTGGTTTGCATTTTGTGGTATGGCCTCTGTATTTCTGCTGTCAAATTTTTCTTTGAACGCTGGATTGTGATACCTTTACTCGTGCCCTGCAGAGGTTTTTGGTGATGTCACTGACTGTTGTTTCTGGGTTTTTCTTCACAGCTCTTACAATGTTTCTGTCATCATGCTGTTTTCCTTGCCTGACCTTTTAGGACATTCATTGTGCAGTTGCTCTGATTGATTTTCCCTATTTTCTCAGCTTCAAAATGTCTTGCTTTTCTGCCATAGATAGCTCTCTTTTTTATGTTGGTTTATCCTTTTTAACAACAAAACCAGGGCTCAAGCCAATAGTAGACATTCAGAGCTGTTAATTGTTTAAACAATCAATCTAACAGGGCACACATGGGCAAGAAGAAACACCTGTCAGTCACAAGTTCCAATATTTTTGAACGCTTGAAAAATGAGTGGGTTCAAACAAAAGATGTTGTTTTAAGTTGTTTAATGCATGTAGATGTAAATATCAGGAAATGAAAGCTGAAAGTCTAATCTCATATTCTCACATCTTTCGATCTCAAACATAAATGTCTTCAGTGTATAGCCAAAAAAAAGAAAGCAAAATTGGACTTGCCGTTCCATAACTTATGGAGGGGACTGTATACTTAGCTCATAGAAGCTCTGAGAATTTATACTAGAGAGAAATTTAAGTTAAAGGCATAATGTTTTACGATTACAAAATTGAAGATATCTTTTGTAAGCCATTTTTTAAATAAAGTTTTACATGCCTATAATGGACATGTTTAGCTAACTCTTCAGTAAGAAAGTGACCTAGCTATTTAGCAATAAATAGCAAGTTTCCTTATGTAGATTTTAGGTGCACTACATAGGTTGGTTAAAGCAATATAAATTATGCATGCTAAGTAACTAACTAGCAGGCTAAGCCTGTTAAATTCATAGTTAGCAAGCAACTTCACTGATATGATAGTCAGCTACAGAGATGAGTGCAAGGCGGAGCTTCTTGGATCAATTATCACTATAGACTCTTGCTGTGTTTCTTCAAGAAGTCCCACTCAGAGATCTATAGGATGTAGAATAAGACAGAACCCTTCTTCAAATTTCTTTTGTTTAAATTTCTGGGTTGCCTGATGGCTTTGTAGCTGAGTCTCTGTACCATTTTCTACGTCTTTGCCAAAGCTACTGCATTAATTGCATGTATGTTGTGTGTGTTGAGCAGAAGATGGTGTGTCACGGTGAGCACACATACCTTTTTGCTCAGGCCATGATGTCCATTCTGGCACAGGAGGAACAGGGTGGATCGGTTGTGCGTCGCATTGGGCAGGAAGTGCAGAAGTTTGCCCTTCAGAGGTGCAGTAAGATATTAATAAACATTTGGGCCCTAATCACTATTTAAGGAATCCACTTTTAAGGGAAAAAATGTATAACATTATAGGCTTCTAGCATATTTTAAATACAGGATGATTCGAAGAAATGTTCACACACATGACCCTACAACATGTTTCCACTACAACTGTAACGTTATAATAGGAGATTAGGTTACTAATCATGATATACCAAAAGAGTAATGGAAAAATTAATTTAATATCTAACTATTATTATTATTATTATTATTATTATTGTTATTATTATTATTATTAGGTGTCCAACCATTAGGTGGTGATACCCTGCTGTTCATTTTGGGAATTTTATGGGTCCAAGCCTGTAGTGCTGGAACCCTATTGTTATTAGGATTCTTCTTCTTCTTCTCCTCCTCCTCCTTCACTGAAAGATGTCTAGACCAAACTGTATGTCGTACAGACGTGAAACTTGGTCAACAGGCAGTACTCCATGCCCCTACTCCAGTAAGAGAGATGGGCTCATATCTCACGAACTGTATGTCCTACACTCAATTCTTTTTTCTTTGGCTTAATGATGATGGATTTTTTGATCGTTCGCATAATAAGTGAAACCTACTTTTACGAACTCGTCCTAAGGTTTTTAGGTCTGTCTTGACAAGTTTGGTTTCGAACTACTTAGCAGGAATTTGTGCGTGAACCTCAATAATTATCAGCATACCGCCACACGTCAATTCATTATAATGAGGCTGAGCTTAATTTCCTCAAACAGCTTAAACTCATGATTGCTTGAATGCATTCCGTTATTTGTACTTACCGTATATTTCTAACTCACGTAAACGTTTTCAACCTCACACCAGTAAGTATCCCCCGTCCCGTAAGATGAAAACTGTTTCTTAGGAACTGTAAGTCCCATCAATCTGAATTTTGGTTTGCTGCTTCTATGAGCTAATCTGTAAGGGGATTTTTGTTATGAAGTAATTACTTAACAAACATGGCCAATCAGATTTCATCAGGCATTTGTCAGCCATTTAACAAGGTAACCATTTAGCTATCATCATGATGGCTCAACTATCAACTAGGGCTCAACTAGGGGCCCACAAGTAACTGATGAAATTGATTTCAAATTAGCACACAAAGACAAGCATATCTCTTGGAAAATAAGGTGTATTGTAAAATTTCAGCAATGGAATCAGAAAGAAACCATAAAAAACAGCCTTTTAAACCATTTAGTCCCATCCGCTACAATTTAAGATAATTTGCATAATATGCAAAACCTACTTTTGCAAACTAGTCCTAGGA
Source organism: Pangasius macronema (assembly GCA_037577455.1). Classification (NCBI taxonomy): domain Eukaryota; kingdom Metazoa; phylum Chordata; class Actinopteri; order Siluriformes; family Pangasiidae; genus Pangasius; species Pangasius macronema. Next base: position 2,925,428 of record CM074946.1, read on the forward strand.
TTTTTGTCCTGTGTTGACAAAATTGATGTCAAAATACTCAAGAGAGTGTGAAACTCTCTTTTTATTTAATTTATTTAATAATTTCTCTAATTATTAAAAACATCTTGAGATTTGCTAACAATATGGCCGCCATCTGCCAATTAGTCAAAATGCGATATAGCCGATTTACTCAAATAGCCATAATTCATTATTGGTTATATGGATTTAAACCAAACTTGAAAGACCTGTTCAGTACATGTTTCTGAGGATGTGTAACTGGATTACTGAACTACTTCAAAAACATGGTCACCTTCAGCCAATCAGCTTTCAGCAGGCACTTCACACAACTAGCATTAAGCTATCATCGTGAAACTTGATGGGTATCTTCATGTATGTTGAACATGGGACCCTGCAGATCATTGCTTGCCATATATTTAGGGGTCCCGGCACAGAGTGCTGGAACGCTATAGTTTTTGTTTGGATTTTTATTAGTTTTCTTCTTCTTCTATTTTCTTCTTCTTCTTTTGATCCAACACTAAAATGGTTTGGAGAGCAAAGATCATAGAAGCACCAAATATGTAGGGAAGGTGCAATATGCCCCCAATACTCAGACACATGAACGGACCCACGTAGGCCTGATGGTGGCGCAGTAGCGCAAGATTTTACGCTGTGGTCCATATCTCATGAACAATAAGTCTTGCAAAGAAAATGAATTTACTACTGATTCATTGGGTTCTCCCAAACAATCAAAAAATCAAGAACCATGTAGCTCTGCCTACTCAGATTTAAGCAGCCATATGACAGTTATAACATCAGTCTATTATTACTTCAGTGGAAAAGTGAAGAACGTAGTTGAAGAGATTGAGGTAAAGCGTTCTAGAGTTTAGGGGCCATGACACTAAGAGGTCTTCTGGTAACAGTGACCAGTCTAATGTCTGGGATGGCTAAAAGTCCAGTACCAGCAGACCTGAGTGTAGCAGCTCAGCTAAACCTTCTTCATTTCGCCCACACCACCCCACTGCTGCGCTCTCTCCACTGGCTGTAATATAGCTGTAGCATGTAGCTGTCATGTAGCTGCCCGCATCAGATTTAAAACAGTGATGCTAGCCTACAAAGCCAAAAATAGACCAGCACCCAACTACCTTAAAGAACTCTAGCACTAGCAAATTCTCTCTAGCACTGCTCGACTGGTCCCGCCATCTCTAAGGGAACAAAAAAGGCATGTATCAAGGCTCTTCTCTGTTCTGGCACCTAGGTGGGGGAATGAACTTTTCCTAGATGTCCAAACAGCTGAGTTGCTGGCAGTCTTCAAACAACAACTAAAGGCCTACCTCTTCACGGAGTACATAAGTTTGCACTTTATTTAAAAGAAATTCTTGTGTTTTATTTGAGGTTTTCTTACTATATTACCTCCCCATTTTTTAGACTCATAGTACTACCTAGTGAACCAGTATCAAGAAGATTATGGAAAGAGACTTCAGAGGACTTCTGTGAGTCACTCTGGATAAGGGCATCTGCCAAATGCTATAAATGAGATAAAGGATTTATTTCTTGGCTGAGAAACTGGAAAGTCAGCTGTAGCTTCAATGATTTTTTGTTCAGAAACGCTAAAGATCCTTAAACTGAAGTGATGTGCACATGAGTAGAGCAGTTTAAATCAAGTGTGCGACCATGAGAGTGAGTGGGGAAAATCAACATGTCAGTGCAGAATAAGTGTCCACATGTATATTAAAATCCCCAAGCACAATCACAGTTGGGTATATAGAACTGGCAAAAGTAAGTAATTCACTGAGTTCAGACAAAAAATTTGGATAGATTTCAGTGGATGGTAGATTAATAGAAACAGCAGCAGGGTTGAACCAGCCAGCTTCAGGGCTAAGGATTCAAATGATGCTACTTCATGGAGCTCACTAGGCTGACGTTAAGTGTCTTACTGTAGACAGCAGCCAGGCCACCACCTTTTTCATGGAGCCTGGGATTAGCTATATAACTAGCCACTGGGTGACCTCAAATTTAGATGGAGATATTCCTCAGTGAATGTATCGAGGATGGCGAGTAATGCCAAATGACTGGCATAGCATCCAGTCTAATTGTCCAAATGTCTTCAATTTATAGCAAAAACAAAAGGATTTGCCTTTCCAATCCAATACTTTTGTAAGAGACTGTAACTACAAGTTTAAAAAGATTTAGGTACTTAGCCAGTGTTAAGGGAGGAAGCTTGATTGCTTCTGGTAGTATCTGTTGGAAGATATGTGTAGATGGGGGATCTAGCACACAAGTTGATGATTTGGAAGAGGAAATTAGCAAAATTAGTTCAGAATTATTATTATTTAGCTTAGGGTTAAAAAGGAGTACTAGATTCTAATTGTATATTGTTAGTTACCAAATTGTCTGAATTTCATTGCCTAATATTTTCAGTTATGTTATTTAAAATGTTTGTATAGTCATCACTGCTTCATACTGTTGTTTTTGTCCTTATATGATGGTTTTGTTCCTAGTTAACTTTGCTACTTTGCCCAATGGGTGGGACTAGCTCCGGATGGGCTACATATGGAATGGGTTAGGGTAAGGGCTAGGGAAGATGGCCATAGAATATAGTAATAAATCTGTATTAAATAGAATCTAGGATTATTTTTGTTATCTTCAGTTAGGGTGTAGTGATATGCTGATCTAGCAGCATTAAGAGACTTTCTATATAGTTTTTTTTTTCACTCTAATCATATTTTCAGGCTACATTATGGCGACATTACCTCATGTAACCTTACCTTACACACTTCTACAATATTACTCTTATTAACCTCTGATTGACGAATGCGTATGTCTGGTGCCCTGGCTCCTGGTATACACCTAACTAAAACTGTTGGTGTAACTTCTTCAGGCAGATTCAACATGGATGGCCTCTGTTTGAGATGAAAAATGATGGGGGAAAAAAACAAAACAAAACAAAAAGCGTGCTTAGAAAAAATTAATAGGTGGCAATAGGAGAAAGTGAAAAATACAACAGGTGAAAGTAAGAGCGCTGAAATTAATCACAAGCACGGTTATTTTAAACACCAACTCAGGTGACAATCTCCCGGCAAATGTTTAGAAAACAGGAAACAATTAAAAACTGATTTGAAAACAGCAAGAGCATTTTCAATACAGCAGAAATAAGGCACATATTCAGGCAATGCTTATGTATTTTTAGTAAACTCAGCATTTGTAAAAGTACAATTGACCGTTGACTGTGTGTTAGCAGCATATAGTGAACAAAAGCTGCACACTTCAATGTAACTAAAGTTGTTGTTCTTTCAGCTGCTCCCGTTAGGGGTCGCCATGGCTTATCATTGGTCCGCATACTTGATTTGGCACAGTTTTTATGCCGGATGCCCTTCCTGACGCAACCCTCCCCATTTTTATTTGGGCTTGGGACCAACACAGGGAGTGCACTGTCATGTGCAGCCGCAGTGGCTGGGGTGGGTTCCCTGGCCAGGAATCCGGGCCGCGGCGATGAGAGCGCCGTGGCCTAACCACTAGTCCTCCAAGGACCATAATATAACTAACGTAAACATGGTTAATTAAATAAGCTTTACGACTGCCCACACAACCCCACTGCTACGCTCCCTTCACTGGCTTCCTGTAGCTGCCCTGTTGGTACTCTTAGTCCCTGACCTAGTGAACTAGCATGAGGACATTTTTTTGATAGAGACTTCAGAGCACACTCTGGATAAGGGTATCTGTCACATGCCGTAAATGTAAACATTAGCGCTCTGGCTGGGCTTTCATTGCTGTGCTTTGTTGGCAGGACTCAACAAAATTTCCACCCCAACTACAACTAAAATTTCCACCCCATCTCAAAAAATTCAAGTATGTGAATCATCTGCTACCAAGCCATTCTATCACATGTTAACATGCTAGCCCATTTGGAGTTAGCCATATTTGGAGATGTATCACCAATCTGGAACTGGCTCTGGGCTGCAGAAATATGTCTCCAAAAATTGTGCAAAAAGGCCTGAAACTAGCCCAAAAAGTTCAGGAATTGGAAAAGGCAGACATCTTTTTATTCTTTTAAATCTAACCCCTGCACATTTCTGATTTGTTGTTTTAAAAGCCAGGTTTTACATAAACACAACCCTGCTGCTGTGACTGACAGGGGCATGTCTAAAGCTTGGAAGTGTTTCATTTCTCATTCCACTGTTGCATTGTGAAAGTCATACAGCTCTCTATAGCTTAAACCTCCTGCATTCTCCAAAACGAGTGGTCTCATGTCTGCAGCCATGAACGTCCCAGTCATCACGCTTATTTCTTTAACCTGGATTGAATGAGATAGACTTGAGAGAGACTTTTTGAATGAAACAGAGACTTTGTGTGCTGAGAGAGAGAACAAGAGAGATACCCGACAGTATCTGAGGGTATAACTTATTACTTTTTAAATTTACTTATTAAATTTAATGAAGGTAAAGTTTAAAATTGGGTAGATCATTTTGTGTGTGGATTGTTAACTTTGATTTAAAAAATCTATTTGTGTGCTTTGTTATATTCCTAGTGGTCATGATGCAAGTCAGATAACGCTGGCACTAGGGACAGCGGCGGCATACCCACGTGCCTGCCAGGCACTTGGTGCAATGCTCTCCAAAGGGGCACTTAATCCTGCAGATATCACAGTTCTTTTCAAGATGTTCAGCAGTATGGACCCTCCGCCCGTGGAACTGGTCAGAATCCTCTTTCTTTGGTCCAGCTAGATAATTTTGAGCTCACTTTAAACCACATTCATGTTTTTACTTTGGTCAAATTTTTACCTAAAGATTACAGTGTCAGGTTATGATGTCATCATTGCTGTCTGTTCATGCCAGTTTTCAGCTTCAGCTCTCACATTCATATTATATATTTCCATCATGAGGACTATTGGCGGTAGTTGTTGCTAGTTTACAAAGTTGATTTGTAAGTGAGGCTAACTATAACACTGTTTTGTGTATTTAGATCCGTGTTCCAGCCTTCCTGGATCTGTTCATGCAGTCTTTGTTTAAACCTGGAGCCAAGATAAACCAGGATCACAAACACAAATATATTCACATTCTGGCCTATGCAGCCAGTGTGGTGGAGACATGGAAGAAGGTATGAATAGGACTTGTTTAAAAATATGGATACATGCATCATGCTACAGATGTTGATTTCTGTTAAGGTATTCACTAACCAAAAGAAATCCCTCTGTTGTTACTTAGCACAGTGGATACCAAATGATAGAACATGGTTACAAATTTGATTTTAATTAAGAAGTAAGATCTTAACAGAAAAATTGCTTAAACCTTTGATCTTTTTGTCACGTTTCCCAGTATCTGTCTCTTGTTTTAGAACAAGCGTGTAAATATCAATAAGGATGAGCTGAAGTCCACCTCCAAAGCCATTGAGACTGTTCATAATCTGTGCTGTAATGAGAATAAAGGAGCTACAGAGCTAGTGGCAGAACTCAGCACTCTGTACCAGTGCATCAGGTGTGTGCACATACACTGAATATAAGTTTTTATATTTGCATTTATTATATTCATTAACATGCTGTTCCATTTAAAAAAAACACACTTTTTAGTTAGATAGGTCACTGTTTTGTAACCTGAAGTCTTTTGGGTATGTCAGGTTTCCAGTAGTAGCAATGGGGGTGTTAAAGTGGGTCGACTGGACTGTGTCAGAACCTCGTTACTTTCAGCTGCAGACAGATCACACCCCCATCCATTTGGCCTTATTGGATGAGGTACAATTGTTGCTTAATTTATACTTTGCTCTTGTACAATCATTTGCTGTTCTTTTGCTGCTGTAGAAAAAAAAATGAAACTCTGAAATTTATGGTTTGTCTTGCGTCTTGCTCAGTTTCATGCACCTTGACCTCTTTTTGTTAAAACAAGATAAACCAGAATGACCGTAAGAAAAGTGTTTCTGTCTGTCTATTTTCTTCTCAGATCAGTACATGCCATCAACTCCTACACCCGCAGGTGCTGCAGCTCCTTGTCAAACTCTTTGAAACAGAACATTCCCAACTTGACGTCATGGAGCAGGTGCATTTATGTTTACATGTTCCCCAAACCCCACACACAGCCTGCAAATTACCCTTGTTCAAAAGCGCTTATGAGACTTACCTGTGCTGTTTTGGTTCATGTCTGGTTAACTGATTTGGTTCATGTGAGAACTAGAACAGAATAGCTCTATCAGTTGTCTGATATAACTGTTTGCCTCTTTGTAGAGTTGCAAAAGTATCAAAGGTTTGTATCTTTTTAGCAGTCACATTGATGACGGTATATATGAGTGGACAACATGGCACCATTTACTTGTGCTGTTTTGGGCCTGTGACAGAGGACAGCCCTCATACTCCTGCCCCCTTCGAGTTCAATAGTCTTCATTTCCTCATACACGTACAGTTGTTTAGCCTTTCCCTAGCACTATTTGGAGTTTGTTATTGTGAACCTTTGAGTAGAAAGAAAACCTGCCAGCTATGTGAACGTATTGTAAAAAGTCATTCTTCTTTTTTCACTATTTGTTGCAAATATTTTGTGCACAAATTGGGACTATTTGTACATCATGGACACTGTAAATAAGTATCCTTGCACTTACGTGCTATTGCGGCTGACCCTTCAATCTTGTGCAGAGAGCATTCACCAACATGTGGTGTCAGAAGAGGGATAGCTAGCTGCAAAACACTGCCCATTGGGAAACGGAATAGGAAGGGTCTGTGGCCCCAGAAAAAGAATGGACAGGAGGACATGGTGTGGGACTACGACCTTCTCCTCCTTCTTCTCCGGCCCCGGGCGGGGTTTCGGTCGAAGGGAGTCGTGTGTGACCAGTGCAGGTGCTCAGAGATGGCAACCCTGATGTGAGATTTCCTGGTGGCACAGCAACGGAGGGAGTCGATCCAGCAGCACAGATCACCAGTGGCAACAACGGAGTCGACACAGAGTCTGCAGTTGGAGCTCCCCATCCTAGCAGCCCGTCGCAACGTGGTGACAACAGAGGAGGGACATCAGGCGAGATCCACTCCAGGTGACTGATCAGCCATGTGTGCTAGGTCAGGAGCCCAGAATGCCAGTATATCAAGAGGGGGAGGATATAGAGAACTGTCTCTGCCATGTTGAGTGTCTGGCAAGGACCTGGAGATGGCCGGAGGAGGAATGGGCGTGTTGGAGGAGGAGGAAAAGCTTGGAGGTGTATATTGCTATGAACGAGAATAGGGCCATTGTCTATGATGACCTGAGGGAGGTGCTGTAGGAGAAATTCAACATTTCCACAGACACCTACCATCAACACTTCAGGCAGATATTGACAACCCCGAGAGAGACTCTCACTGAGATCTACCATTGCTGATCTACCAATGCAATAAGGAGGAGATTCTTGGTCTATGACCATTTTTTTTTTTTTTTTTAAATAACATCTGAACTATGTTCTGCCTTAGCAAAAGGACAGATGAACCGTAAGTTAATTGTTAAATGGTTTGAAAGAAAGGGTTACAGTTTACAGGAGAAGCCTTTATTTGGCACATATAGCGCAGTGATATTCTTTTCTTTGCATATCCCAACTCGTTCCCAAGTTGGGGCCAGAGCGCAGTGTCAGCCAGACTGATCAGTAACCCAGAGCCTTAACCATTGCCCACTACCACTGTGATGTCTGCTGTTTAGGGTGTTATGAGCTTGAAACACTAAAAAAAATATAAATCTACTAACTCCCTTTGTGTGTGCATGTGTTAATTTGCTCCAATATCATTGTGGCAGCAGCACAAGAGCATCAGTTAATGTTCACATCAAAAATCAGAATGGAGAAAATGTGTGGTCTTTGTGACTTTAACTATGGCATGGTTATGGGTGAAAGAAGTATACAAAGTATGGTGCGAAAAAAACAAACATTGAGTGAATTACATGAAATGGCTTGTTGATAAGAGAGGTGGAGATCAGTTCGAACTGCCAGGATGGGTATAGCAACTCAGATAATCATTCTTTACAACCATGGTGAGCAGAAAAGCACCTCAGAATGCAGAACAAGTATAAGAACTTGAAAGTTAATCACTAACCAAAGGTTTTTTTAAGGAATAATGAATACAAAAAAAGCTGAAATGCAGCAAGGAGTTTGTTTACGATGACAGTGTGCAAAACAAGGCAATAACGTTATCTTCCGTTACATGACGTGATAGTATGTCACCGTACTGGCATACTCTTTTGCTACACACTCAAAAATATGTACTTTTTCTTCACAAAAAGAGTACATACTTTTAGTGCATACTATAAGTAGGCAAATTGGGTAGCAGCAAATGTTTTTTTGTTTTTCACACCAGTCTATGTAAACTTTAAAGACTGTTGTGTGTGAAGATCAGCAGTTTCTGAAATACTCAAACCAGCTCATGTGGTACCAATATCCTTGCTATGATCAAAGTCTCAAAGATCACACATCTGATGTTTGATATGAACGTTACCTGACCCTCTTGACCCTCTGCATTTTTTTGCATTGCGCTGCTGCCACATGATTGGCGGATTAGATAACTGCATACATGAGCAGATGTACAGATGTTCCTAATAAAGTGGATGGGGAGTGTATATTTGCAGCAATCTTAGACACAAGTCCCGCTAATTCAGCTTCACTGTTCAGCTAATAAACAGTTTTTCCTTTGATTACAGAAGTGTGCACACATTTTGATTTCATTTGAAGAATGGGGCCCAGGATACACAAGATTTATTTCCAGTGTGCTTGTGTTTGTGTGTGACAAGAATCGACCTCGACTTCTTCTGAAATGAACTGGCGTACCAAGTGGAAAATTCAGCTCCGATACAAGACGGACATGTCAGCTACATGCGTAAATGCCTGGAGAAACTCAATACAGACATCTCGCTCATCAGATATTTTGTAACTGAGGTGAGGCTTAATAATTCAGTGAGGTTTTTAAATAAGTGTAGCATTGACTGGGGCTCTGTGTAAGTGGATTTAATTTAAATTAAATTTCAAATCAAAGCAAATATTTTTACCTGCCTCTTTTTTTTCCCTTGAGGTTCTGGATGTGATCACTCCACCATATACCTCTGACTTTGTTCAGCTCTTTTTACCAATCCTGGAGAACGACAGTATAGCTGGAACCATCCGCGCTGAAGGCGAGCATGATCCAGTGACTGAATTCATTGGTGAGTGAACTACTGTCATGTTCAAAAACTAGGAATAGTGTAATATCCTAATAACCTTCCAAATGTGGTTCTGATATGGATATATGGAAATGTTACATTTGGTTTTAAAATAGTAAAGCCTGCTTACAACTTGCACAACGTGAGCCTGTATGTTTGTGCATCTTGCCAGGCATAACTCATTATCGGATACAATGGAACTGAATTGAGTATACTCAAACCTTAGGACTTGAAGGACAGTAATCATGTTAACATGCTGAATATTGGGTCAACTGTACCGGAATTGCTGCCTTTTTATATTAATTAATCCCTAAGACATAGGAATGTAGCAGTCTGTAGTCTAAACTGTGGAAAAGGTCAGACTAGGTTACTGTGTAAAATACCATATTTACAATACAAACTTTTATATGAAAATGATTCATTTATAAAAGTGCTCCTTTTAAATCTGATTTTAATTTAATTCCATTTCTTTTTAGCACACTGCAAATCCAATTTCATCATGATAAACTGAGACCAGTCAGCACTTCTACCCTGCAGACTTTGCAGTTGTTTTAAGCCAAGAAGACCAGGATCGTAATGTCTGATCGTCTCCGGTCACTTTCGAGTGGACGTAGTTGTATGCGTCTAATCTTATTTTCTCGATATATGTAAGTTAGAGTCGTGTGCAATTACTGCAGTATGGTCACCATTTACTTTTCAGATCCTAATGAAGACTTGTGGATAGTAGAGCTGATGTTAAACCAGGTGTTTTACCCAGGACATTTGTGAAACACTTAAATGTAGGTTATTTTAAAAGTTAGCGTTTTGTTATCGAAATGTGCTTTGTGGCAAGAATCCATTGTGACCATTTTGTTTTATTGTTTTTCTTTTTGTATGATATTTTTCTTTCATTAAAAAAAGGAAACTCACATCCTCTGGTTGCTGTGAAGTGAAGAGATTATCATTAGGCAAAGAAGCAAAACCCAAAATACTCAAAATAATCCAAAGATTTATTTAAGATGAAGTAAAAGGTAGAAGTTAAAACATAATGGGTGTGATATGTAAAGGGGGAAAAAACTTGTATAAACTGTTTGTTTAGTGGATTTTTATTTAAATCACTTTTCAGGACCATGTTGAACGTGCAGTGTTCTATGGTCAATAAATCAAATGGTTAAAAAACATAAAAAAATTTAAAACAAACATTCATGTTTACATAGCTGTAGCATAGTGGTAGGGATTCATTGGTGTATGGTTCTGATTTCCACATTTATAAAAAAAATTATATTGCACAATTGTTTGCAGTAATGGCAGTAGGTACACAGACTCTCAATGCCTAAATCAATTGAATTAAGGATTTAGTTGATTTAGCTAACAGCTGCAGCGTTGAAGGCCAAGTTGATTCTGGTTGCTCTTAATGTGTTCTCCAGATCATTACATGTAGCCTTTTGGCAATATAGGGTCCCCATACATGCAGTCTTCTTCAAGCGCCAGGTTATATTGGCTCCCACTGCCACCTTTATAAGCACTAGTCACTATCCTTAGCCAGCCCTTCTCACCCTGTACACAGGAATAATAGATCACAAAGTAAACATTTCAAACAGCGTTGCACCATTTTCTCTCTGCCTGAACACAAGTCAGATTTCAAAGAAGGGCTCAATCCAACGAAGTTTAATGCAACTGGTGTCTAGTGTAAAAATGGGGGGTAAAATCGTATTTATGACAATCGCGTATGATATTCATCCGTTTAACCCACGCAGCAAATGTTTTTTTGTTTTTCACACCAGTCTGTGTAAACTCTAAAGACTGTTGTGTGTGAAGATCAGCAATTTCTGAAATACTCAAACCAGCCCATGTGGTACCAGTATCCTTGCTATGATCAAAGTCTCAAAGATCACACATCTGATGTTTGATGTGAACATTAACTTGACCCTCTTGACCTGTATCTGCATGATTTTTTTTTTTGCATTGTCCTGCTACCACATGATTGGCTGATTTTAGATAAATTAGATAAAGAGCTCAATCCAACAAAGTTTAATGCTTGACAATTGACCACATTTTTCCCCTGTAAGACTACCACCAACACTTGTAATGGACTTCGACGACCGGACATAGACGTAATAAAATACGTAACGTGACGACGTACATTAGGTAATTGCATGAATGAGAAGATGTATGGGTGTTCCTAATACAGTGCTGTGTTTTTTTGTTTTTTTTTTTATAATTATCCCTATTTACTCTAATAGATAGTTTGATAGAGCCTACAGACCCTCACCACTCTCAAGGTGCATTCAAGAATCCATATGACTATCACACTTTAGGGTAAATATATGACTATTTTATGATTATTTTATCAAGACAAGCTACAAGTCAGTCACAGACATAATTCAGAATCAAACTTTACAATATGAACATATAATAATAAAATATGAAAAAAAATAAATATACTCAACACATCACACGTACCCATGGCTCACCCCAGGAGTTACGGACAATCCAGTACTCCACTCCATTCTCGTCAACGCCCCAGCCAGCCACAGACACAATGTGGTTAATATAGGGATTCTCTATATACTCCGAGTATACACCCCCAGTGTATGCGTCCAGTGTGTCAGTAGCCATTATTCCACAACTACAAAGAAAAAGAAAAAAAAAATTGGCTTAGTATTATACAATTCTATTTTCGACTGTAGTTTTCCCCAAATTAATTAAAATACAAAAATCATACAAAAATATAACTTGGGCTCTGTATAATTCTATTTTTTAAAGCTATTTTAAGCTATTTATTCCTACATATTCAGAAGCATAAACCAGTACAAAACTATTTTACACATTAGATGTGGTCCCATCCCAGATATTACGCAGGGTAACTGGATGAAATGAAAAATATTTGACCATCTGAAGGTGTTCAGCAACTAAGATTTGATCATCCTGTTCACAGTATAAAAACCTAAGCAAATGTCTTTAAACTAGCAGACAAACAAAACATGGAGGACCTATTTTGAAGGACCCCACTCACCCCGACCACATCTATTGGGCAGGGTGTTCATCCTACTTCCTTTGGGTCAGAGGCGCCACATCATCAAAACCAGATTCAGGAACACACAAGGCTTAGTTACTGAAATGAACAGAAACTGACTAGTTGCTGGACAGATGATACTGCCAGCTCAGAGAACATATTTTAATAACTAAAATACACACACACACACACACACACACACACACCATCCAAATTACCAACACCTTAAATGACCAATGTAAACCCCTTCCCAATTCTGTACAAACTGTAACACAACTTGCCTCTTCACTTTAATCATACATAGCCAGCACAACCCGGATACTGTTTATTGCATGTCACCACCACATGAAGTCGTAATGTGTGAGGAAATGGTAAACGTGATGGAACATTGGTTGGACCAATGTCCAACAACATCAAAGACTCTTATCCGGTACAGAATACCCTTAGGTTAGTAGTCTCTGCTCAACATATGCAGAAGAAGCATTTTTTAAGTAGAATGACTTCCTCCAGCAAAGGTGTCTAGCTGTGTTTGGTGAAATTCTCCTTGTCAAGGAACCTTTTGTTCTACTGCTTGAAGCAAGTTTATCTAACGCTATCTTAGGATTTATCTTCAGTTTCCCAATGAACCTCAACCCCTGTAGCTACATTCTTCTCTGGTGATCATCCTCAAACAACCCAGTCACCCAGCTGGCTACTGAGTCTATGGATCTACATCCTTTTGCCCAGCAACTCTCATAACTACAAGCAACGCTGGAATATCTGGTGAGGACTATCAAGTATATTTACCAAGCTCTGCATGGACATGTCCAGAGACTGATTTCATCAACAGAGACTCTTTTGTGTATTTTGTGTATAATAGGGGGATGTGGGTGGGTAATGTATTTCTGCATGTATACGGTCCCCCATCACCATTACGTTAGGTATACACTCATGAGCTAGAAATTCCTTAGCCCCCGCTTTTTCTTATATAAAACCTTTGGAGTCTTATACCGTCCTCCTCAATGTTGGACATGTTTGGTTGACGTAAACAATGAACATATATGTGTAAGTCTCACGATTCATATTTTATTTCTAATTTTAAATAGATGGGTAAAAATGATACAACATGAAGGTTCTTAAGGTGTTCTTTAGAACAGCTTCAATGCACTGTGGCATATATTCTACAAGTCTCTGGGACTGTACTGGTGGAATAAACGCCATTCTTTCAAAAGATAATCCCAGAGTTGGTATTTTGATAATGGCGCTTTAACTGTTTAATATAATGGTCCAAAATATCCCATAGGTGTTCACACTGGGCCGGGATCTGGTAAGTGTGAAAGCCAAAACATATGATTTCCATCACTGTCATATTCATCAAGCCAGTTAGTATTGTATGGATTTGTAAATGCCATCTAACAGGACAAATGATTGCAATCCCTGCCAGGAAAATACCTTTCACTGCATAACAGAGCCACTAGTTTCACCTCTGTTCATAGAAAATACCATTTGATTCTTCTGTACATTTGTGTGTTGAAATGTTGTACCTTAAAGAGGAACCAAGTGTGCATATAATCATATGATCAGAGTGTGACTAATGCATCCACAGTTTCTGTATGCAAATTGAGAAGTAATGAGTGAAAACAAACAAGGCAAAGGATACCAAATCTTTCTAGTGATATTTCCTGTCATGTACCTGATGGGTCCTCCAGAATAAATCTCAGCTTTCATCTTCTCCAGGCCATTGATGGACCCATAGTCTCCAACCTTCCAGAGAGTGTAATTCTTCACAACATAGCACTGGCCAAATGTAGTGCATGTGCCACACTCATTAAATGGCTTGCAATCTGAAAGCATGCAAGTCACAGAGAACAGAGTTCATTTTTTCTTTGCTTTCAATGGAACTAGACAACATGTTAAGTGAATGCAGGTTTGGTATGTAAATTTTAAGTGTTCATTTTGAGGATGAGAGGTCTGCAGCCATCCTGGAATTTGTGAACTTTCTCATTATGTAGTTTATTAAAGAACAATTATGTGATTACTACTTTAGCCCACTGTATGAATGGGTATGATGCCAACAAACAAAAAGATGCACTAAAACATACATTTTAAAAGGCGGGGAAAAAGAACCAGACAAGGAAGAACTTAAGATTGTAATTCTTTGCCAGCCAAGTTGTGTTACTGTTATGACCGTTGTACTGCTTTTAGAACATATTTCAGTAAATAGAAAAAAAGGTTCTTACAAAATTTCTGCATTTAATTAGCTTAAAGGAAAATTCCAGCCTGAAACTAGAATGTAATGTTGCTGTTATGGTATGCATTACTCCGTCACACATTAGTGTATTGCTTAGTGTCTGCGCTTTAACAGAATTCATGATTTTTTCTGTTTCCTGTTTTCCGCACCAGCATGCATTGTGCAATGTGTCATTCTGATTCTCCTGAATTCTGAACTGTCACGCTGACACAAACAGAAAGAGCCTGCTTCCGTTGCAAAAAACAAGGCCAGCAAGCCATAATTTGATTGCTTATTAGCAGTAGTCAGATACCTATCTGGCTTCCCTGAATATACCATTATCCAGTGAGCAATTTCCCTCCCACTAAAATATCCACCATAGCCACTGAATTTTTTATCTACCTCCAGCATACGTATTCAGGAGGGCGTCTCCCGTGTATTCAAGGGAAATCTCACTACAGAGCCCACTGAGTCAACGCTGTAAGATACGAATAGGCATGTTTACAACAGATGTACCAATAGTTAAATTGTAGATTTTGGCTGGAGTGTCCCTTTAACCGTACACTGAAAATACACTATATGGCCAGAAGTATGTGGACACCTGACCATCACACCTATTCATCCCATTCCAAAAACGATGGGCATTAATATGGAGTTCCATGAAGATTGCATGGCTATATGCTTGATTTTTTTGGAACATGGCTATGACTTGCCTATTCAGCCACATGAGCATTATTGATGTCAGACGTCTTCTACTTCAACCTTTGCAAACAATGTCCTCATGGACCTTGCTTTGTGCAGAGGGGCACTCTCATGCGGGAGCATGTTTGGTCTAGGTCTCTTAGTTCCGCTGAAGAAAAACTGTACTTTTACAGCACACAAAGACATCCTATACAACTGTGTGCTCCCAAAAGTTTGGGGAAAGCCCACATATGGGTGTGATGGTCAGGTGTCCACAGAAATTTATATACAAATAAATAATGAAGCATGTTCCCATTTCTAGTTTACTTTCTGTTTGACTAGGATATAAAAATGACATGACAAAATAGCCAAATTCCCCTAGTCATTTTAGAATACACAAATGAAATAAGATGGGGGGAAAAAAAAGAGTGTGTTGACCTTAATTAAAAAAAATAAATAACTATGTGACTGAAAATCCATATTCACTGTTACTGGCACATGTGGGTTTTGTTAAAAATATATTTTTCAAGAAATTTGATAAGGATGCTAATAAATCTGGAGCTGATTGTACCACACCATAATTTGCATTATTAAAATAGCCCGAATCACAAATATACCATAAAAGCGGTCATGCATCTCCAATTTCAGACAATCATATGAGCACCGTATGAACAGCTTACTGTAACTAATTTTGAATGTTGCCATACGGCATGCATACCTCATATTTAATTATGTGTGTTTCCATTTAAAGTCTTACCTTGGTCTTTGGCCTGGTAGTTGTTGCATGTTTCATCAGGAATGCCATGGCTGTTGGCATACTCCCACACACCTGAGTGATCGCCCCCATGGCAGGACCCAGCCTGCCCACAATCAATAACGTGCTGGACTGAGAGATATGCAGAAGGCCATGCTCCCTTGCGCTTTATGTTAATGCGATCTGTATTAAATAACACAAAGACAATCTTTTATAGAATCAGCAGCATGAAGAGAATAGAAGCCTTGATTAGCACTGTACTGAGGAACCCCTTCTCCCCAAAAATCCACCCATGTTTTCCCTCTTGCACAAGAGTTTATGGTCACATGATCATCATAGCAGTCATAGCAGAGCAGGAACAACTCTGTTTTTTTTTTTTATAACTTCCTTGTTGAGTATGTGGTGCTGCCAGAGAGGGTGGAAGTCATGTGCTGCATGACTTATCACTGTACAAAAATCCCCACCTGTAGCTTTTTCAAAGTCGTGAGGAGATGAAAATGTTACTGAAGCCCATTTTACTAGAGAGCGCTCCTTGTAGCAAAGAACCTTGAATCTTATGCACAAAACAAAATTCAATTTTTTTTCTCCATCAAGTGTACCTGCAAGTGCGCTCGTGCTACCGTGAGCCCAACAGGATCCACAGTACTGGGGGATGTGTTGATTGCGAGTAGTACTGACAAAGTTGGTGCCGTTGACATTTCTCCAGTCCCAGACTTTGGGCAGATTCTTATATTCATGAGAACGTTGAACAGTCCTGAGAAAATATAATCATCTAAATCTGGCATACATTCAAAACAGACTCAAAAGAGAAATCTCCCAACATTCAAAGACCAGCTAAGGAAGTAAATGAAAGAAGTAAACCAGGTTGCACGGTGTAGTAGCTGAACAAAGAGGAAAAAAACCTTAGTTTTAGCTAGATGGGGGAAAAGATATGACACTATTTTGAAATTTGATCCACTATACATGGCATTTTATCATCCTAAACTCTGTTCAGGTTTCAAGTGAATATGCTTCAGGGGGGCTTGTGTTCCTTCTCTTTACCTTTCAGAGAGAAACTGCAATAACTTATAATGAAGACATTAAATGGCTCATTAGTTAACTCTGAGCAGATTATATTATCTCAAATAAGCGTTAAAGGTATAAATGAATTTATGGTTTTCAAAGTTCATCATGTAGTTCCTTACAGTGTTACTGGGGTGTTATTGTCAGCGTGTAAACAGTTAGCGGTCCCTTTGTGTTAAATCGAAATTAATCTTGCTAACACAAAACGTTGTAACAAACTTTCCCTTTCGTTTCCACTAACAACCAAAAAGTCAGAGCGACATTTAAACAAAAAATACTCCTAGCACAAAACTAACGCCACATACCCGCCTGAATTAACTATGAAAAAGTGAATTAAACGGTTACACGTTCTTACGTGAGTCCTAGTTGACTTCTTCCTGGTAGAGGTTTGAAACATGGTTGATTTTCTTTAAAATAGCGTCCGGCAAAAACACCAGACGGTGTAAACAGAGTAAAGAGCAACAGCCAAAGCATGGTGTCTGTATGCCGGTCATATGAGCGGATCCTGGACCTTAGGGTTTTTATAGTAATACGTCGTGTTTAGTGAGGCGTGGCTTAGTGGATAGCGCGTTTGCCTCGCAGTCTGAGAGGGAGGGTTTGGTCCTCACCTCCACCACAAGCGCTCACGTGCTGCGGGGGTTTTCTCCGGGTTCTCTGGTTTCCTCCAAAGTCATGTGCTGTAGGATGATTAGTAAAACTGACTTGTGTATGATTAGCGCACTATCCAGGGTCTCCCCAAAATAGGCTCCAGGCTCCCTGTGTTGGATAAACAGTCCTCTTCTACCGATCTTCGACCCACTACAAGTCCTCATTACTGACTACATTTAAAGAACATTCTAAAAGTACGTAGTCGGATACATCCAATTTACATAGGCCAGACGTCATTTTATTTAATTATACGCCTCTCCTACTGTCCCCTAAATATTGCTATCGCTTGTAATATCTATTATCTATTATAGCGTGTATGTATCTATTAAACCTAAATAAATCAGTTGGTTTACTTTATCAAAAGTTAAAGACAAATAAATATTGACTTATAAAATGATTAATTTATTTAAATCTATATATAACTGATTACGAAGATGTCTTTATGTGTATAACATAATTTCCCCTAAATACATTTGTAAACAAAACCCAAAGCAAATGCTTTATTTTTTTATTTATTTATTTTGAAAATTGCAGTTTATCAGGAAGAAAGACAGATACAGTAGAACTGTGTATGGCATCAACATAAACTGCAAAATTTTAAAGCAGTATTTTAGGATCAGCATACAGTACACATTCCCTTTAACTGATAAACTTGGATAACAAATAGACCCTGTCTATTATCAACAGCACAGTGTATAGGGTCAGGAGACTTTTTAATGTAACTGGGCTTAATTATGAGCCACTATGCCATAATCTTATAGCAGGGTTGTCCAAACTACTAGATTCCTAGTTTGACTATCTATCTATCTATCTAGATAGACATATATATATATATTAAGGTCTTTCAGAATTACACTGAGCCAAATAAGTGACAACACAAGTAGCTTCCATAATGTTAGCTAGCAATGCTACATGATTATTTATCTTGGTGCTAACAGCCTTACTAGCCAGCTTACTAGTAGCTACATGCATTTGCAAGCGGACTAGTTCTCCTACCTCAGTTTGGCTCCTTTTTCGGAGCATGGGGCTTCTTTTCTCTCCGTTTTATACTAAATACAGGCTTTTTTTTCTCCTTAATATCTTCTTCGGTGGCAAACCCATTAACTCCGCTTTCACATCTCAAAAAGAGATTTCTAACCTGCTCGTGAAATAATGCGATTCGCCTAGCACATGAACTACTTGGTTATCATTTGACCGAAATATCTATCTATCGAAAGTTTTATTTAGGAAAAGGACTGACATTAGTTAAAATGTTATCAGTTTATTATTATGGAGTATGTAGCAGTAAAGGGCAGGGCATGCTATTGGGCTAAATGAACACTTTCAACTGGTATAATTCTATAAAAATCCTTAAGGCTTGGCATCCTGTCAGTAGCTAAATGATGCTAAGCTAAATGGTCTAGCCCGCAATGACCTGATAATATACACAGATCTCATATAAACTCTGAGCGTTTATACTAGAGAGAAGTGAATATTGGTATACTTTGTTGTTTATGGGCTTTGATTTACATTTATAACATCGGGGACACTGAAAGCCAAGTTGCTACCATGACTGATACAGAACTGTATAGGTTTGCTAAGGCGGTATAAACTAGGCATGCTCAGTAACTAGCAGGCTTGAGCCTGTTAAATTCTTAGCATCAGTAGTTTAGTGATAGTTCACAACTTATACAAGATGAAATGGGAGCTGCAGAGACAGAGCAGCTTGGACCAGAATTATCCTTCTATATTGTTGTAAAAACAACCATCTTGAAATGTGTATTATTCGACTGTGTGCTCAACAAAACGCCTTGCGCAAGCTTTTTAAACATCACTAACTTCCTGCCTTGTTTACGCTGCCGTTACATGAGACGTCAGAGACTCAGAGTCACGTGTCTCAGAGGGTCTGATTGCGCAATCTGATTGTATATTTAGTCTGTGACCTGATGGACCAGTATCAGGATGTATTTACTGATGGAGACTTTAAAGCACTTCTGTAAGTGGCTCTGGATAAAGGAGCCTGCCAAATGCCATAAATGTAAATGTAAATGTCAGTCACACTAGGTACTCCCATTGCTTGAATCACATGTTGCCGTATTGAATTCTGGGCATTGTACCCTTCTGGTCAAAACAGAAAAACGTAAAAAAAAAAAATTGAAAAATTAAATTTGCGCTGGGTCCCATTCACTAATATGGGAATGGGCAGGGTTAACAAATAGTACTCCAGTCATCCACTAATGGGCCTCAGAGACATTTGTTTAAATTCATTTCGACTCGTATATGACTGGTTTAGAGTGACGTCATGCACTCTAAACCAATCACGACGCATCATTAAATAACTAAATGTCCATTATAGGCAACACCTCAGTGAGAGCGTGACTGCTGTAGCACTATGTAGGTTTGTTAAAGCGATATAAACTAGACATGTTCGTTAACTAGCATGCCGAATTTACTGATAGTTTACTACTTACTTACTTTTGACTCCGTTATATTCATTTTGACTCGTATATGATTGGGGTAGCAAAATTACGCCGTGATGTCAGCGTGATGTCACTCCAACTGAAAAAACATTACATATTATGTAATTATAAATTCCCACTCTCCTCACGTGTCTGGTCAGGTGAAGTGACATCACTCGACCACAGCAGAAACGTTGCCTTTGCACTGTGATAAATAACATACATGTAAGCGTCTCTGTGACAATTTATTTTGACACCTTCATTTTATTCAATACATCATTACTGCTTGTGCTCTTATGTTTAGTAAAGTGAATTAAAACAGTAATTTTGAGATCGTCAGTGCTTGATGGTCAAACAAATGAGGGGCGTGTGTATTTATGCATTTAATGTTATGTTACTGCTCTTGGACTGGTTTCAGAATATAGAAACTAGAGCAGTTTGAGGTGGTCTTCAGACCAATCTTCTCCTTTTGCTGTCACTCTCCATCCGGTCTCCTGAGGAAGCATTTGGAGCAGTGATGCCCAATGGAGACACCATATTGAGAAGTGGGTCTTCGGATGCCTGACCAAACAGAGCCAAAAGCAGAGCTACTCCAAAACCCGTAGCACGTTCACCCTGTAATACAGAACATAAACTGTTTATTAGACACCTACACAGCAATGTTACAAAACCAACTGCTTACTTACT
Source organism: Pangasius macronema (assembly GCA_037577455.1). NCBI lineage: Eukaryota > Metazoa > Chordata > Actinopteri > Siluriformes > Pangasiidae > Pangasius > Pangasius macronema. The sequence goes on from CM074946.1 coordinate 2,946,003, forward strand.
CACCATATACCAAAGTTGCCAATAGTAACCTGCTAACGTTTAAAAAGCTCATCACATCACCAGTGAATTCCTACCACAGGTCTCTTTGGACAGCTGCTACTCATCAAACAGTGCTTACTATTAGCCTACAGCTTTTTAAAATCTGCTTCACTGTGTTCGAACAGTTCAAACCTCAGATGTTACAGTACACTCACCAGCCACTTTACTAGGAACACCTGTACTTTAATGCAATTATCCAATCAGCCAATCATGTTGCAGCATGTAATCTTGCAGATACAGGTCAAGAGCTTCAGTTAATGTTCACATCAAACATCAGAAGGGGGGAAAATATGAGCGCAGTGACTTTGGCCACGGCATGGTTGCTGGTGCCAGATGGGCTGGTATTTCAGAAACTGCTGATGATCTGCTATTTACACACAAGGTGCATTGTGCTGCTGCCATATGATTGGCTGACTGGACAACTGCATGAATGAGCAGGGATACAGGTGTTCCTGTTAATAAGTGACCAATAAGTGTGTCATGTTTTATGTACTTCTCGAACTTTGGGAAGAAATACAGTGGCTGGCTTCACGTGTCTGAGGAAGCATGTGATAGCCTTTACATTCTTCAGTTGGTACTTTGATTAGTACTTCTTGACTGAGAGTGGAGAGCTAGCTAGTGGATGGAGTGAAGACCAAACTAGGAGAAAATGAAGTAAAATAAAATAAGACATGTTTCTGGAATAGTTCATGTATCCTTCAAAACATTCTACTCACACTGTGCACAGGTGAGGCAATATCCACATGCACCCACACACCAGGCCAGTCAAAACCCAAGTGCGAGCCAATAAAGAGGCCAGCACAGGAGCTCTGGGCATTCTCACGGTCCTGCGGGGAAGAAAATTCATCTCACTGACCACTTAGCATGTACTGTATATTAGGAAAATATATATATATAGACACATGAAGATGTCCTATTAATACATGTAAATTGGGGATTTCTTCTGAATGATAAGTCATATATGCATATATGTATTGTATCTGAATTGGGTGAATGGTGTAGGAATTACAGCACCTTTTATATGTGGTCATGGTACCACAGCTTCCATGGAGAACATGGAAAAGAACTGTAGTGGATAACAGGAAAAAAAAAACCTTCATGACAGTTGGCCAGATCAAGAACGACCAGGGGGTTAGGCGTATCCGTGTCAAAGTCAACAATCAAAAGAAGTCTTCACCAAAGTACTTACAGAGGGTTTACCAAAAGGTACCAATTGGTAAGCCTCAAAAACAAGAAGACCAGATTAGAGTTTACCAAAAACATCTTAAAAGAAAAAAAAACCTGTACAGTTCTGGAACAACATTCTATGGAGAGACGAAACAAAGACCAACTTGTGCCAGAAGATGGGAAGTGAAGAGTATGGAGAAGGGAAGGAACTGCTTATGATCTGAAGCATACCACCTCATCTTATTGTGTGGGTATGTATGACTGCCAGTGGAACTGGTACCTTGTATTTACTGATTGTGCGACTGCTGACAAAAGGAGCAGGATCCATAATAATAATAATAATAATAATAATAATAATAATAATAATAATGCTTCATTTATATAGCACCTTTGTCACACCCAAGATTGCATAAAAAAGAATGAAAAGAAAAAAGCTCAGGTGAGAAATGGTAGCCAAAATGCACGCAACATACTCTCGACCGGAAACATAAATAATAAGAACATCAGAATTCTGAAAGTGTATAGGGCTATATCATCAGCTCAGTCTCAGCTGAAAGCTTCAAAACCACTGGAGGGCACTTCACAGTGCAGATGGTCTGAAGCATACCTTCAAAAAAGGCAGCCCAAGACTTTTTAAGGCAAAGTAGTGAAATGTTCTGCAATGGCCAAGTTAATCAACAGACTTGAATCCAACTGACCTAAAACCGAAGGCAAAATGCACCAAGAACAAGCAAGAAGACAGCTGCTGTAAAGGCCTGGTAGAGCCAGAAACTAAGAGTTTGGTGGTTTTTATTTCCAGACTTCAGTCTTTGATTGCAAAGGATCTGCAACCAAGTATTAAAAATGGCAATTTAATTTAGGATTGTTAGTTTGTCCAATTACTTTTGTCCCTTAAAAAAGGAGAACCACATATAAAATGTGTTGTAATTCTTCCAGCTTTCACCTGATATTGATTTAAATAACCTCATATTAAAGGTGAAAGTCTACACTTTGAGATCATATTAATCTAATTTCAACATCTTCATCATACTGCTAAATTACCAATAACTTTGTCAGTATTTATGGATCTGACTATATGTCTAGCAAGTTAAAAACAATGGACTTTAACATAGGTTCCATTATCTCTCTTAAGTTTATCTAAGACCCCCCCCGTTTATCTTACTGCTACAGAGTTCTTCATGTCAGCAACTGCAGAGGTGAATTCGCTGAAGTGGAGTTCAGGGCAGTAGACAAGAGGATGCGTGAGATCACCACTGCTGCGGCCTGCTCTCACACATGCCGTCTCCCACTGCTCACTGTTGGTCATAACAGCAGCATGGTATTTTCCAGTGGAGATTCCCTAAAGCAATACATACCAAACAATGGCATTAAAGGGGCTCCTCAGAATTCTGTTTGACACACAGCAACTGAATTTACTCTATTCTTTCTACCTATTAGCAGTATATAATAAGCAGTAATATTTACTGTTATGGCATATCAGCCAATTATTTTAACTCGTCGTAAAGCAAAATTAAAAACTGGTAAATTGTGTGATTTTCTGTTTTGCCTAGGAAGTAGGAGCTTCTCTGAAAAGCTGCACAGAGCATGAACAGTGCAGTATTACACGTGTCACTAAAAAAAGAGGCTTATAACCAGCTTCTTATAAACATGCCTTTTAAAACTAGATGAAAAAAGCTGAGTACTGTTTTTAAATTACAACAGCTTCAAAAGGCTTTCTAAGTGGTAAATGATACATAGTGCTGCAGAAACTGTAGCCATAAACTGACTTATTGAGTGTATGCTTTATTGCTGCTAACATTTTTCTACAGCATGTGATTTTCCAGGTTTACTCATAAACCCATGAACAGTTATGCAATCAGAAGTTATGCTATCATAAGCAAATTTGATATGGTCATTATCATGTGCTTGCCTGTCATTCAGAACTAAATACTACTCCAGTAAGACATACTTTATTTTTAAAATAACTGAACAAGCTTCTTTTACCCACCTGTGACATGACTGTTCCATTTCAAAATAGTCTGTATAGTCAGCCTACATACAGAAAATGCTATTTAAGCATAATAACTGATATATACACACCTGACCTCCAGTCAGAGTTGCCATATCCAGGATAATATCTGCAGAGAGATCCTTACTTGCATATACAACACCATCAGACAGCACCAATCTTCCCTCTGCATCAGTATTATTTATTTCCACTGTCCTGGAGGCAGAAAACAGAAATATGTTCAATTTCCACAATGGCCTTAGGACAGAAACAAAACCGATCATCATGCCTAGACCCAGTGCTTTATTGCATTATACTTTTACATTATACATTGCAATAAAGCCTAATGCTTTGGCTAGCTTTGTGGTTTTCAGTGTACTTATGGTACCCATAAATACACTATATGGCCAAAAGTATGTGGATACCTGACAATCACACCCATATGTGAGCCTTCCCCAAACTGTTGCCACAACTTTGGAAGCACACAGTTGTCTAGAATGTCTTTATATACTGTAGCATTAAGATTTTCCTTCACTGGAACTAAGGAGACCAAACCTGATCCAACACAACGCTCCTGTGCACAAAGTGAGATCCCTAAAGACATGATTTGCCAAGGTTGGTGCAGAAGAACTTAAGTGGCCTGCACAGAACCCTGGTCTCAACCCTGTTAAACACCTTTGGGATGAATGGGAATGCCGACTGCGCCAGGCCTTCTTGCCCTCTCTCACTAATGCTCCTATAACTGAACAGGCACAAATACCTACAGACACATTCCAAAATCTACTGGAAAGCCTTAACAGAAGGGTTGTTGAAGAGAAGGCTGTTATAGCAACAAATACGGACCAACTCTGGAATGGAATGTCCAACAAGCTGTGTGATGGCTTTTGGCCATATAGTGTATCTAAATATGCTATAGATACTTCTTTTATATGAGTGAACCTGTATACAGAGTGGGGTAAAGAAAAGAATCTTGGCAACATCAGCTTTGGTAAAGGTTGCATGTAGTACTGAGAGATGAGTGCTTACTTTCCAGAGTACAGTGTGTGGATATCATCTGGGCGGGTGGCTGTAGGACCCACGGAGTTCTCAGCCAGGCAGAACACTGCATGCAGGTTATCCTTAAACCCCTGATATAAACAGCACAAATAAATAAAATACTGGAACAATAATTCTACTCCTTATTTTACATACTTTTAAAAGCATACAGTATTCAAAGTATGGGTGGGGTGCGAGAATCACTTGAATCTTATTCATATGTGCACACATGCCAAGACCTTCCAACAAAGACAGTAAATACCATGTTAAGGAGCCCTCTTTCCCCTTTTCTTTCCTCGTACACATCAGGACATGTGGATCTGTCAGCTTAGCAGTTTGTGACTAATGTCCTCTGAAGCTGGCGATAACCCTCTATCATCTCCACAACCCTGGCATTTTTTATACACTGCAAGAGCCTTTTTCTCATACAACACTACGGAACTCCATGGCGTCCATTATCTCTTGGTTGGCTTTCGCTTATTAGCATTGCTAGACCAATTTTTTTTATGGAAACGTTCATACGAGTGGTGGACATCATCACTGTGCGACTCTACGGGGTGTTCTTCATGGGCATTATTTTGAGGCATGCTGCTCTAGGAACTCTGTACTGCTACTATCTAGGTGCCACTGTACATATTCTCCAGGTTCTACAAGGTTCAAACATCAGCCCTCACAGTAGCACAACTATGGTGGTCATCTCTGAACACCTTTCTGGTTCGGTTCCAGGGAAAGATGGCTATATGACAGTGGTATTTATTGCAAATACTTTGTCACATGTTAGTGTTGTGACTTTTATTAGACGTTCTCGGCAGGACACAAGAACGTATCCCTGTGATTCTCACCTCCCCTGACAGTTATCTGGGATTGCTTAAAAACCCAATTACACATGCAACTACTGTTCAGATTCTTCACCTGCTTGATAGTGGCTTTAAAAGCTCCCAAAATAGCAGCTGCTCCGCCACAATCTCTCTTCATGCCTGGCATTGTGCTCTGTAAGGGGAAGTAAAATAGATGTTTGGATTGTAAAACAGTACAAACATACAAAGAAAGATGGTACTTTACAATCATAAAGTCCATAAATATTTGGTCATTGACAAAGTGATGCTTTATTTGAGGGTATTTACATCCAATTCGGGTGATGGGTACAGGAAGCACAGCACTTTTTATATGTGGTACCCCGTTTTTAAGGGACCAAATGTAATTGGACAATTGGCTGTCCACCAGGAGCCATGCCTGATTCCACCTGTTTAATTAGTTCAGCTTGGCTTTCAACAGGCCATCAGGTATGGCTTCTGCTTTGCTGAAATGAAAACTTGCACCCACACTGGTCCTTTCTGCATAAGACTGNATTCTTCTACAAATTTAAAAGGCAACTATTCTGAATTATTGCCTTTTCAAAATGTATTGTGCACTGAATACAGATACATTTCTGAATATGTAATGCAATTACTTGTATTCCATTACAGCTCAACCCTGGTGTTCAGCGAACAGTCAAAGTAATACGTACTTTGCTCTTAATACTAAGGCCACCCGTGTCGTATACAATGCCCTTGCCAATCCACGCAATGGTCTGAGTGGCACCTGAGGGGGTGTGACTAAGCACAGCCAGAGCAGGTGGGTGTTCAGCTGCTTTACCTACACCATAAATACCTGAAATGAAAATATAAAAAATGACTGAACTATAGATAATTAGCAAAACATCTTAAGATGGTATATAACAAATTAATTTATATTCTCTTATCAACATATATGTGGCTCATTTCTGGCTCAACACTTTATAACTACTGCAATGCTGAGTAAAGTAAGATTGACCAAGCTAATGTTTAAACCATACAATAAGGTACTAAGGTTACTCAGTGGTCTAAAAACAAACTCACCACTCTGTTTGTCTTGTGATAATGCATGCTTCTCTTTTATAAGATTATAAACATGCCCTTACTAAAGTAGACATAGTGTTTCACGTTTTACCTCCAAAGCCTCTTTGTTTTAATTCCTTTCCTCGAATTATAGTTGGTGTGATGCCCAGTTCGTTTCCCACTGCTTTGATTTCCTATACAGAATGTAAACAAGACATCTTTAATCAAGCTATAGGAATGGATCCAATGTTTATTTTGGTCAATTATCTCCACAATTATATAACTAGAGAAAGATATTTTGCCTCCAGAAAATGGTCGGTATTCATCTCATTGCAAGGAGTGTCCACAATTCGTGCTGCCAGACGAACGCCATCGGCCACGTTGTTAAGAGACTGCAATCAAATGTTCAATTGTTAAAATTTATATTATGCTAAAAAAGAATTATGGATTATTGTAGTGTGTCATCAAAAAGTTAGGGCTAAAAATAGGGCGGGGATCCAGATAGATGCAGGGTTGCCCACATATTTCAATAGCTAGGCATGTTGTTGAACATGATAATTATTTAGAATTACCTTGATTGTGGAAGGATCCAAATGGCTATTTTCCTGGCCAACAATGACAAACTCCACGGTGACGCGCTTCTTCTCCATTGTGCATGAGGTAGAGCGGCGAGTAAAGAGCGGGAAAGCACGGGCAATGGCACACGCTGATGCAAACACATCAGACTGTTCACACAGCATCTGATCAAGGGGGAAAAAAATGTGAAGCTATCTTGTATCTCTGACATGCAACACAGACGCTCAGTGAACAATAACCTGTACATACTCACACAGCCCCCCTCCAAAAGTATTGGAATGGCATGGCCAATTCTTTTTGTATTTTCACTATACACTGAAGAAATTTAGGGTTGAGATCAAAAAATTAACATGAGATGATAGATTAGAATTTCACCTTTCATTGCCTGATATTTACATTTACATATGTTAAACAACCACAAACAGACCACCCAATTTGTAGGATTATGGAGTGCCAGAAGGAAGCTTCTCCGCAAGACACAAAGCATGAAAACATGATTTTTTTTTTTTTTTTGCAAATACCAAGGGGGCTTTCTTGTGTCTTGCACTGAGGAGAGGCTTCTGTCTGGCCACTCTGCCATAAAGCCCAGATCAGTGGAGCTGCAGAGTGATTGACCTTCTGCAGGTTTCTCCCATCTCCACACATGAACTCTGGTGCTCGACCAGAGTGACCATCAGGTTCTTGGTCACGTCTCTTACCAAGGCCCTGCTCAGTTTGGCTGGGTGACCAGCTCTAGAAAAATCCTGGTTGTTCCTAACTTCTTCCATTTAAGATTTATGGAGGCTATTGTGCTCTTGGGAACATTCAATGCAGCAGAATTTTTTTTCATAGCAAAGGGTCTGAATCTTTGTGTCAATGTGATATTTCATTTTTTTCTTTTTAAAAATTAATAAAAACAGTCATCAGAAATCTGTTTTTTGCTTTGTCATTATGGGGTAATGGAGTGCAGTCTGATGTGGGAAAAAGAAGAAGAATGCACTGTGCATATATTTAGTCTGTTTTAACAGATGAACACAGATGAAGTGAAACTAACCAGGATGCAGCGGTTGTTGCCAGCAGGCAAACAGGTGCGCACCAACCGAGTAAGAAAGTGGGCAGAAGATGGACTGTTGTGACGGCTTACGCGAGAAGGCAGTGCTGCCACACTCGCATAATTCAGATACAGTGGGCAACTGTCTGTAGGGTTGGGATTGAGACTGCTCAACGCCAACTGCCAAGTCTGAAAGCAAAGCATAAAATATCAGTTATGCATGGAGACATACATTATCCTGACAAAAAAAAAAGAATAAATAAATTCACAGTACAAAACCCTATAAAAATCAGAAACAAGTCTGCTTTCTACGCACATACACATTTTGCTTGATTTTATGAACATAATGACACAACTAAATGTAATCTCAGTGACTTTGACCATGGCATGGTTGTTGAACTGGTCTGAATATTTCAGAAACGGCTGATCTCCTGGGATATTTTAATATTTCAATACTTAAGTGTCTAGTTATTGTAGCCTTCCTGTCAGACCATTCTCCTCTAACCCCTTTCATCAACAAAGTGTTTCCACCCACTGAACTGCTGCTTACTGGATTTTTTTTTTTCTCCCACTACAGTCTCAGAGATCAGCAGTTTCTGAAATATTCAAACCAGCCCATCTGGCACCAACAGCCTTGCCATTGCATAAATGTAGAGAAGCATCCTAATAAAGTGAATGGTGAGTATTGACACAGCAGAGAGAACCTCTCTGTTGATTTTGCTCCTGATGGGTAACTAGAACATATGTGAGGTTTAAACAAAAATGTTAAAAGAGCGTTATCTACATAATCTTCAGAAACAAAAGGAAGAAGTACCAGAAGAACCTGATCTGCTGAGTGTTCAAGAAAGGTTAGTAACTTTAGAAGTAAGGCTCAAATGTGTTATTTATAGCCCTATATACAAGATGAGTTATTGGTAGTCTGTACTGACAAATTAATACATCACTGAGGATCCCAGTTGCTTATGTTGGAACAAACCACGGTAAACAGAGAGATCAAAAATGGAGTGAAGAGAGTTAATGCATATCAGCAGCAGCCAACAGTTCACAGTTCAGTCTATCCATGGAGCCTTATACAGGCATTTTAAGTTCTCCAAATAAAGTGTATCACATGCTTCACCACCCATTCGTATGCATTTGAGTTCAGGAACTGAAACCCACAGGACCACAAAAAAAAAAAAAAAAAAAGTTAACCATCAAGAAGTGTGACTACCTCTATAAAAGCAGATCTTTCTGGCAGTTTGGTGTTCTGGAGCACTCAGGTGTGTGTTTACATTATGCCAAGAATAAAGGACATTAGCCATGACCTCAGAGAAGCAACTGTTCCTGCTCATCAAACTGGGAAGGGTTATAAGGCCATCTCTAAACAATGTGAAATTCACCATTCTACAGTGAGCGTTCAAGGCACTTGTCAATCTTCTCGGGAGTGGGCATCCCAGCAAAATCAGTCCAAGGCCAGACAGTTTAATGCTCAGATATAAGGAAAAGCCATGACAGCTTTATGTTCATGACAGCACAATCAGAAAAAGCGATCAAAAAATATGGCTTTCAGGGAACTGTGGCTAGGAAAAAGCCCTTCTCTCCAAAATGAACATGGCAGCTCGCCTTAGGTTTGCAAAATGCATCTGAACAAACCACAAAAGTTCTGGAACAACATCCTTTGGACTGATGAGACCAAGGTGCAGATGTTTGGTCACCATGCACAGTGCCATGTTTGGCAACAACCAAACACAGCATATTGCCACAGATACCCCATTCCAATGCTCAAGCATGGTGGTGTTTTGCAGCCACAGGACCTGGGAAACTTGCAGTCATTGAGACAATGATGAACTCCACTTTATACCAGAATATTATACCAGATACCAGAGACAAATGTGAGGTCATCTGTCCAACAGCTTCAGCTGGGCCGAAATTGGGTCACTCAACAGGACAGTGCAAGCACAACCGCAAATCAAACATCAATAAACTGAAGCAATGTTGTAAAGTACAGTGGGCCAAAATTTCTCCAAAACGATGTGAGAGGCTGATAAACTCCTACAAACATTCACTTCAAGTTATTGTTACTAAAGGTGTTCTACATGTTACTGAATTATAGAGTGAATTTATTTTTCCCACCTGGTTTCTAAATGTTGCCTTACTTTTTGGGAAAAAATGACTACATATTGAAATCTGTTGTGTTCTTTGCTGTCACCTGAGATTATCTGTTTGTTTATATAAATTGTTAAGGACCACAACTGTTATTTAGGCCCTGATAAATAAGAACACAGAATTAAAGGAGGGTGTACTTTCATTTACATTTACGGCATTTGGCAGACGCCCTTGTCCAGAGCGACTTACAAGAGTGCTTTGAAGTCTATCAAAAATATATTCTGATATTGGCTCACTAGGTCGCAAACTATAAATACCATCAGTCCAAAACTCTGTTGGGGAGGTTTTTTTTTTTTCGTAAGTGCTAACTTAAGTACTTTATGAAGAGGCAAGTCTTTAGACGTTGTTTGAAGACTGAGAGTGACTCAGCTGTTCGGCTTTCGTTTTCCCCATGCATCATTTGTCTTAGTCACGGTGGTGTAAATTACTATATGTTTTAAACCAACTAATTTCATCAGAAAATATTGTGCAATGCCATGAATCTCCCTTCTCTGTCTGATCACTCTCTCTATTGTCATTCCATGTGATATCACTCTGTGCTTACTAACATGAACACTCAATCAGTGGTCTCAGTTTATGTCAAGGAAAAATAAGATCTAAACTCTTTAACGTTATCCCCACTAACTAAGGTTACTGCGAATTGGTAGTTGTTTTATCATCAGAAATATTTTCTCTCCCCCTCTCTCACACACGCAACTTTCCTTTGTCTATCCTTACTTAGAATTAGGCCCTACGTTTAGTAGCAGGTTGGTGTTTCTACTTTTTTCACTGTGTTTTAGCAAATTAAATTTTATTTAACGTTTAATTTGTCTTGTCTCAGTTATTCAGATCTACGTCATTGATTATTACTGCTCTCATCTAAAACTGAGGTTTTTGTAATTTTTATATATTTGAAAGTCATTTTAATTTGTAGTTAAAATTCTAAACTAAAGAGTATTCTATGAGACTGATCATATGATGAAACTGATTGAACGATTTCTTTATGAGACTGAATAATTGAATTTACAGTGAAGCACCTATACTTCCAGTATGTACCCTGCATTTCTGGCTCTCAAATTATCTCAAAATTGTCATAACTGTTTGACAGAGGAATACGTTCTCTATCAGTAGTTTCATGTTGGGGAAAATTTACTTTACCAGATTCTTTTGAATCTAAAATGAAATCCTTATGTTTGGTATGTGTTCATATGCTTGAGGCCTTGAGGTCTCAATGTACTCTGAAATGAACAAATAACCAATTGGACATAAAAAGGAAATCACAGAACCGTTTTGTTTAACAAAATTTAAGCTAAAATTTTTGACTCATCAAAGTAGCCACCTTTTGCAGATATAACACACTCGTGGCATTCTTTCTACAACGTTAATCAAATATTGTTCGGAAATTCTTCCCAACACTGTTGCAGAAGTTCCTCCACTCATCCCAAACCAGCTTGATGGGGTTTAAGTCTGGAGACTGTGCTGGCCATTCCATGATTTGAAGCCTACCGTATTGTTCCTTTCTTCTAAGGTAGTTCTGACACTGCCTGGAGGTATGTTTCGAGTCATTATCTTGCTGTAGGATGAACCCCTGACCAACTAGGCATATACCAGAGGGTAGTGCACGGTGCTGCACTACCCTGAAAAATGCTGTGGTGATAGTTTTGGGTACCACTCGCTCTGTGCAAGTCGCCGACTCTGGATTCAGCAAAAGATCCCCAGACTATCACGCCACCTCCTCCATGTTTGACAGTTGGTGTCACACACCGAGGAACCATCCTTTTGCCTACTCGATGGCATACAAAAACCCTGCGTGATGAACCAAAGATTTAAATCAGTCCATAAGACCTTCTTCCAGTCTTCAATAGTCCAATGGCGGTGCTCCATGGCCCAGACAAGCCTCTTTCTTATTTTGCCATCTTAGCAATGGCGTTTTTACTGCTACTCGACCTGTCAAACCTGCAGCTTGAAGTCTTCTCTTCACAGTTGAAACTGAGACTTGCTCACTTCGACCAGTGTTAAGCTGTGCTTGAAGATGTTGTCCTGTGAGCCGCCTATCACGCAAGCTGTTGACTCTCAGAAACTTGTCTTCTGATTCACTTGTGGGATTTTTGGGCCTTTTGATAGTGTAAGAAACTGCACTCACTGACACCTTGGATTTTTGCAATTTCTCTAAAGGAAAGACCTATACTTTTAAGGGTTATTATATTGTTATTGGATTATCCTATACTGACGCATTAGAATACACTAAGCACTGACTTTGCCTTTCTTTAAAAAAAAAAAAAAACGGAAGCGTAGAAGTTCCCCAAAATGGGGATATAGACACTCAAGGCCTTTCTCTTGCACAGGGTCATGAACCCGCTACCATGCATAAGAATTTCATTTTTGATTTAAAAGAAAATGATACAGTGAAAGTTATTCAAAATTTTCCCATAATATTTCTCTTAATAATTCTCTTTTTAGAATCTAATAAAAATTTCCAAATATTATTGGAAAATTCTGAATTGAGTCCACATGTAATAATCATATACTGACGCATTTGAACACATGAACAGCTCACTTTGCCAAATAAAATAAAATTTGGCAAAGTGAGCTGTTCATGTGTATATATACACATATACACACACACACACACACACACACACACACACACACACACACACTCAAAGCCTTCCTCTTGCACAGGGTCATGGAAATTACTAAACATTATGAAAATATTACAATAAATATCTCATCAAACTTCACCTTTGTACAGTCCCCTTCTGTAATAGGGGAAGTATTGGAACAGCAAAGGCCAATTCTTTTGTTTTTGCTATATAATGAAGACATTTTGGATTTGAGGTGGATTTGAGATTGGATTTGAAGACGAATATGAGACGGTAGATCAGAATTTCAGTTTTCATTTCCTGATATTTACATCTAGACCTGTTAAACAACTTCAAACATGGCACCTTTTGCTTGAACCCACCCATTTTTCAAGTGATCAAAAATACTGGAGCATGTGACTGACAGGTGTTTCTTGTGGCCCAGGTGTTCCCTTTTTGATTGATTATTTAAACAGTTAACAGAATGTATACCATTGGTCTGAGCCTTGGGTTTCACCCGTGAAGACTGCATTTGGTGTAAAAATAATAAACCAACATGAAGGCCATAAAGCTGTCTATGTGAGAAATGCAATCCATTCTTAAGGTGAGAAAAGAGGGAAAACAATCAGCGCCATTGCACAAGCACTGGGCATACCCAATACAACAATTTGGAATGTCCTGGGGGGGGAAGCCGGTGTAATAACATCCAGACATGGAACAGTTTGGCTAAGAAAAACAACAGTAGTTGATGACAAGCTGTAAAGAAAAACCCAAAAACTTCAGTCAGTGACATCACCAACAACCTCCAACCAGCCAAACTACAAGATGCAAACCACTCATCAGCAGTAAGAATCAGATGGCCAGACTGAAATGTGTAAAGAAATACACCTCAAAAGAAACGAGCCTCAAAAGTTCTGGAGCCAAGATTAATCTCTACCAAAGTGATGGAAAGGCTCATGATCCAAAACATACAAGCTCACCAGTCAAGCACAGTGGAGGTAGTGTCATGGCTTGGGCTTGCATGGCTGCTTCTGGAATGGGCTCACTAATCTTTATTGATGATGTAGCTCATGATGGTTGCAGCAGAATGAGTTCAGAAGTCTACAGAAACATTCTGTCTGCCAGTTTACAGAGAAATGCATCCGATCTAATTGGGAAGGACTTCATCATGCAGGCATGAAGACAATGACCCAAACCACACTGCAAACACAAGAAAAGACTTAACCAAAGGGGGAAAGCAAAAAGTTTGAGAATGGCCATGTCATATTGTCATTTACTTTAATTTCCTTAAAGACAATCTGTTCCAATACTTTTGAGCGCATAAAAATTGGGGGTCTGCCACCAAAGGTGCCAAGTTGTTTAACGCATTTAGATGTAAATATCAGGAAACGAAATCTGAAACTCTGATCTATTATCTTATATTCATCTTTTGACCTCCAACCCAAATGTCTTCAGTGTATAGCAAATTGCTGTTCCAATACTTTCAGAGTGGACTGTATAATAATCAGATAAAGCCAGAGAGATTTAATTTTTGATTTAAATACATTAAGACCTCAGTTTGCCATGTAAGAGAAATAGTACAGTGAACATACATTTCCCTAAAAATTTATGTTTTAGTTTTTCTCAACTTCTTTCTCTTTGACAGGGTAGTGGATTTTTTTGGCATTACAGAAAGGTCCTGGAAAATACATTAACAAATAGTTATAACAGAAGTGGACATTTAGAAGCACATGACGAAGGCTTGTAATAACATCTGACCAAAAGTGACCCATATACAGAAAACATACAAACCAATTAGGACACAAAAGGATTTAGTAACAGGAAGGCCTACTTTTTTTACTGTATCATTTACATTTAAGTGAAAATGGCCTTCCTTTTACACATGGTTGACAATGTTATGCTTCAATATAGTTTAAATAATAAAATGAGCTAACATATAATATTTAATATAATATTTAATTTATATTTAAATATGTATACTACCAAAAACTTAGTCACTGACCTAAATAACATATATAATATACATTTAACCTATAAAATATACACTATATGGCCAAATATTTGTGGACACCTGACCAGCACCTCCATATGTGGTTCTTCTCCAAACTGTTGCCACAAAGTTGGAAGCACACAACTGTATAGTATGTATTTGTGTGCTGTAACATTACAGTTTCCCTTCACTGGAACTAAGAGACCCAAACCTGTTCCAGCATAACAATGCATGTGTGCACAAATGAGCTCCATGAAGACATGGTGTGTGAAGGTTGGAGTGGAAGAAGTCGAGTGTCCTGCACAGAGCCCTGACCTCAACCACCACTAAACACTTCTGGGATGAACTAGAACACCGACTGCATCCCAACACTCACTAACGCTCCTGTGGCAGAATGAACACAAATCCCCACAGTCACACTCCAGAATCTGTTGGAAAGCCTTCCCAGAAGAGTGGAGCTTATTATGAGAACAAATGGGAGACTAAATCTGGAATGAATGTTATGATCAGTTGTCCACAAACGTTTGGCCATTTAGTGTATATTTAACCCATATAAACCAAACATATATTAACCCATCTAAATGCATTATTATTTAAATTTCTTTTTAAAAAACGTAGTTTTCTGATTGTAATCAAACAGGCTAATTTCTTTTCCAAATGGTAGTGTAGCCTATATTTTGAAGGGTTACAAAGAATATTTACTTAACCAAAATAAACTTAAGGGTATGTTTACGTATTACTTTGGTTTTGCTTGAGTATTTATGTAAAATAGCACTATAGCCATTGACTTGCTTTTCTTTTCCAAGTAAAAGTAGATAATTTGAAGCATCCAGTCCAATTTTCTGACTGAAAACTTCCAGCCTTTTTGTGCACGAGCTCGGTACAGGTGACCGCGCGCACGCCTCTGACACGCGCGCTGTTACTGAGCTATATCGTAACGTCGGCTACCGTAACGTCGCACATATACGTGCATGTCAACGTAAACGCGGATAGCTTGACCTCGGTGACTAACCGATGCTAAACGGAAGGCTAACCTCTCCTAGCTATATTCGCCGCGTAGCTCCAGTTCAAGTGCTGTCCTAATTATTATTAGGCTCACAGTTACACAGTATTTGTCCAGCAATGCAGTACCTATTACAAACGTAACACTAATCGAAGCAGTTAATGATGTTACACAAAACAGATACACTCATGTTATATATTCATGAATACCACTTAGCCTAGCACTGATTTTCCCACTATATGAGCTAATGCTAGCGTTCCTTGCCTCTTTGGTCACCACCGGCAGCAGTTTCCCTTTAACTTGATTCCAGTTTATTTGTTGCAAGTATCCGAGCTGCCCGATGATGAGCAGTGGACAATTTTGAGGCTCCAAGTCACCGACTGAAGCCTTGAACTCGAGCAGTACATTCGCCATGTTTGGGCTCGAGATGTTTTCTTTAGCGAATGAGTCGACTCCTACAGCCGGCTCTTTATTATGGAAGGCCATGCGGCTCAAAACTACAAGATTGCTTTTCACACCTGAACAACACGTTGTTTGTTTGCGCGTTGTTAATGTGTTATTGATGCGGTGATCACGTGTTGTTGTTTTTTCACACAAACAAACAACGTGTGATCTCAGACGTCAAGTTTACACACTTTTGAGCCATTTGGCCACTTTTCCAGTCTGAACAGGTGAGTGTTGCAGGTTCCCATTGACTGCTGAGCACTAGGGTTAAACCATTTCTGTACGCCTGGGGGTTCCTACCACTCATAAACTCTATGCTTCCACTATTTAACATCCTCTTATTTATTTGTTCTTTTCTTCCTTTTTTTTGTGCAGCCTATAAAAATACAATATTTGAACTGCAGTTTCATGACATAAATTATTTTCATCAAGATAAAACTGCCTCCTTTTGCTCCACTACTGCCTCTTTTGGTAAACAAACACATTTTAGCTTTAACAGCATTCATTAAACTTTAATTTCCTAACATTAAAAACATTACAGTGGTGTGGGGGAGGGAAAAAAGGTACAAAAGTGGTACTCTCTCAATGCTGGTTTAGGATAAAGATCATTGTAATGAATATGTGTCTTTGGAAAACAACATGAACTTTGAACAATATTTGAGCTTTTTAATTTAATTTAATTTCGAGATATGACCAGCAGGGGGCACATTATCACTAATAATGGTGCTCGTTAAACAGAGATTATGCACTCATCAGACATACACTAATTGGGTACACATGTGATTTGATGGAATTTATAGACTTTTAAAGACTTTCAGCTAATTGGTGAAAACACTTTATACCATTAAAGTAAACACAAAGATACAAATACAATGTAGTTCCAACGGAATCGCTCCTGACCGCTAGGGGGCACTGTCCCGCGTTTCCACAGGCAGTGTGGATTGTTGTTCTTTCACAAGTACATTTGCATATTACCATAAAGTTAGTTACGTACACTATCAGTTTTCGTTCTTCGAAATTGGCTGCGTCCGAATATATAACTTCTCTACTTCCCTACTATATAGTATGTCAGAATTCTGAGTATTCATAACCAGCAGGCGGGAAGTACCCGGATGACCTACTGCTTCCGCTGAGATTCTGTAGCATGGAAGCGTTATCCCATAAGGCACTGCGACTGGCGCGGAAAAAGCTGTTACAATCAAAAATGGCTGAAGGCAGCACGTCGGCTCTTTTTATATACAAGTGCTATAGGTATTAAACGTTGTTCCTTGTCCCTTGTGGTTGAACCGTTCTTGTGTAACACCTGAGTAAATTGTTAACTTGTTGAAGGTTTAAACAAGGAAAAAACAACAAAATAAAAAAACAGTTGCTCTAATCTGACTGGCTTTTTTTTTTTTTAATTCAAGAAATCAGATGAAAATATACAATCACCTTCAGGAAAATATTAACAAAGAAAAAAGATAAAAGTTAGAGAAGAGGAGAAATAAAACACAAAGGGGGTATGTAATAATAATAATAATAATAATAATAATAAAGAGCAATGAAGGGAAGCTATCTAAACTACATTTACTTCTAAATACATTTTTCATATAATTCCAAAAACCTGCTACATTTTTTATTGCTAGTCAAACAAAAAGATGTGAGCAGTGAGTCAACCTCAATCAGAAAATGTGAAAGAGTAGGAACTGAACCCATAAATTCTTGTTTATGGATGAAAAATTTGCCAAACAAAATAAAAAAGCTGAAAATATATTTTTTTAGATTTGTTGGCAGAGTCATAACAAATAGTATCTTTCAAGCTAAAAGGTTGTGCAAGGATAGGGTTTTTTTTTTAAAATGAGAAAACAAGTCAAACCAAAACTTCTGAACAAGTGCACAAGAAAAGAATAAATGCACTAAGGTCTCGTCTTCGTTGCCACAAAATGTGCAGGTACTAGGAATATCAATATATTTGGAAACAGCTGAGTTAACAGGATATATTTTATGCAGTATTTTAAAGTGGACTTCTTTGGTCTTATTAGGAAGAAAATATTTATGCGGCAACATCCACGCTCTTCTCCAACCTATATTATTAATTAAGGCAGCCCAATGGGATCTACCTCGAGGAACAATACGGTCTCTCTTCTGAAATATCTGGCGAACATGTTTATTATTGCATTTCTTGTCATAAATGCCAATGCCGCCCAGCAACAAAGACGACTCCTTTATATCTTTGTTGGTATATAATATATGGCCCTTGACCAAATGTATTAAACCTTTGGGAATAGCTCTAAGAACAGTATTATATTCTTTAAAAGGAATAGGAAAGTCATGAAGCGTTCATACGACAAGACATCACCCAAATCGTCAAATAAAGAAAAAATGTAAATTAAACCAATTAGTAAAAAAAAAAGAGATTTGTTCCTGACAGTTATATCCATATTATTCCACAAGAGAGTTCTATGGTGAGAAGTTGTGAACATAACACAACTTCCATGCAAGAAGAGCCTGTTGATGTAAATTGGCTAATTTAACCGGGAGTTTATTATGTACATAATTACATTTTAAGATAAAGGGGAGGCCTCCGATTTTATTGAAGATATAATTAGGAATAAAGAAACATATAGAATTTGGATTTATTAAACATTTGGATTTATTATTGTTAGTCTGAATGCACTTTTAAGAGGCTTGTTCTCTGAAGTTAGTCTTTTTTTTTTTTTTGCAGATCCCGATGTATTGTCCATTTTGTGCCACTACAGTGGAAAGCTGTCCTGTGTTTTGCAGTGCATGTGGCCAAAGCATAAAATTTCTGAAAGATGGTGCAAAGTTCCTGATGAGAATCAGCCAAGCACGAGCGCAGGTAGGAAGGTTATTACTATATTAATTTAGTACATCTGCTAGGTGAGCTTTCCAGTAAGGTTAAAGTGAGAGCATTCAATAAGTTTTGATTTGATTGGACATTGTGTTTGAAGCAGGAAAAACAGGGAGAACTACATTAGATTCCTTTATGAAGTTCATGGTTTTGAAGGAGAAGGAGAAGAAAACATTCTTTACTAAGAAATGTCAGGAATCTAAGAAGGTTAAAAAAAACTGTAAAGGTACACTATACAAAAGTTTTGGGATGTCTGCCTTTACATGCACATGAAATTTAATGACATCCCATTCTTAATCCGTATGGTTTAATATGGAGTTGGCCCACCCTTTGCAGCTATAACAGCTTCAACTCTTCTGGGAAGGCTTTCCACAAGGTTTA
>CM074946.1:2988444-3001233 GCA_037577455.1 Pangasius macronema
GGGTTCAAACCAAGAGTAGACATTCAGAGCTATTACTTGTTTAAGCAACTAATCTAACAGGGCACACCTGTGCAACGAGAAACACCTGTCAGTCACATGTTCCAATATTTCTTGAAAAATGGGTGAGTTCAAACAAAAGGTGCCATGTTCTTTTTTTTATTATTATTTTTTTAACACATACAGATGTAAATATCAGGAAATTATAATAGCATAGTGCTATTCCAATTCATTCCAAAGGTGTTCAGTGGAGTTGAGGTCAGGGTTCTATGCATGTCACTCGAATTCTTTCACACCAACCTTATCAAACATGTCTTTATGGAGCTTGCATTGTACACAGGAACATGTAACATGTTTGGTCTAGGCCCCTTAGTTCTGGTGAAAGGAAACTGTAATGGTACAGCATACGAAGACATTCTAGACAATTCTGAATGGGTTTCTGAAACTTTGGGACAATGGTTTGGGAAAAGCCCACATACACACTCACCAGCCACTTTAACATGAACACCTGTAGACCTGGCCATTTTGGCAGTTATCTAAATCAGCACAATGCATAAAATCATGCAGATACATGTCAAGAGCTTCAGTTAATATTCACATCAAACATCAGAATTTGGATTCTGAATGTGAAAATGTGATCTCTGTGACTGCGGCATGGTTGTTGGTGCCATGTGGGCTGGTTGGAGTATTTCAGATACTGCTGATCTCCTGGGATTTTCGCACACAACAGTCTCTTGAGTTTACACAAAATGGTCTAATGGTTGTAAAGGGTTCTTACTTAAGTTACTATAGATTTCCTGCCAGTTCAAACCTGTCTGGTCATTCTCCTCTGATCTGTCTCATCAAGGTGTTAGTCTACAAACCCTCCGCTCACAAGATGTTTTATGTCTTTCGCATCATTCTGATGGCTGACAGGAGTGGAGCCTGATGTGGTCTTCTGCTGTTGTAGCCGATCCACCTCAAGGTTTGATGTGTTTTGCATTCTGAGATGCTTTTCTGCTCACCACGGTTGTAAAGAGTGCTTTAAGCTTTAAGCTGTAAGTTACTATAGACCTCCTGTAAGCTCAGACCAGTCTGGTCATTCTCCCCGATCTCTCATCGACAAGGTGTTTCAGCCTGCAGACCCTCTTGCTCACAATTTTTTTGTTTTTCGCACCATTATGTGTAAACTCTAGAGACTGTTTCATTTAAAAATCCCAAGAGATCAGCAGTTTCTGACTCATGCCAAAATCAAAGTCACAGAGATCACACTTCTTCTTCATTCTGGTGTTAGATCTGAACATTAACTGAAGCTCTTGACCTGTATCTGTATGATTTTATTCACTGAGCTGCTGCCACATGATTGACTTGATTAGATAACTGCATAAATGTGATGTGATGTATATCTATATACATCTATAACAAAAAAAAATTATAATACTTAATGTTCTGAGAACAAAATGCTCAATAAACATGTTAGTAAAACATTTAATGGACATCAAATCTGCATTCTAGACTCACTTAACTATATTACATGCATTTTCTAAATGGGTTACAGATGGGTTTTCAGTCCAGATAATTTTACTAAAACAGTTAAGAAATGATTCGGTACCTCTTTTGTAATGTCATAAACAACGATTGCTGCAGCTGAGCCTCTGTAGTACATAGGGGCAAGGGCACGAAACTATGGGTATAAAGAAAGACAGATCATTAGTGTTATAGAATAAATAAGTGAACTTTGTCCACCATTGCATTCCTGGGGTTAACGCCCCATAAAAAGAGATTTAGTAAATCATCAAACTTTAGGTTTCACACAATTCAGGAATTCAATTAAAAATATATGTATTTATTATGTATTCATTTATTCTGTATTATTTCTGTATTCTCTAGCAAGTTATGTCTGTATTTTCTTATCGATATGATAATGAAGGGCCTGTCAATCAGACATGTTACAACTTCTTAAAGGTTTTAAAGCTTGAAAGTTCGTGAATCAAGTGGGTTGTCTATTGTGAACCTTGTGAAATTTAATTGCATAACTCCTGCTGTGAGCTCCAAGTATTTTTATTCATATTAAACACATCATTTTTAGTAGAAATTCTAAAAAGTTTGACGAGTAAGTGTTCAACGGTCAACGCAATAGGAATAAAGAAACAATCAGCCTATGAAGGATGACTCTTTCAGACCCTTCTCCCCTTCTCTGAGTACAACCACACCGTGAGTATGTCTTATTTATGTGCCTGGACAGCGGTGCTACACACTTCAATACATTCACTTTTGACATATCATCTTTTAAGTCTTAAAAAAGCAATACCATGTTGATTGTTTTTCACTGAAGAGATTAAGCAATGTAAGAGGAATGCAGTGAATAAAGTTATGCTTTTTTTTTTTTTTAAATCAGAGAAGGTAGATCAGAAACAAAACCCTTTTTCATGTACTGTACTGTGTGACTGCTGCTTAAGAGGCATGTCAAACCCAAGACTGTGCTTCATGCTGAGCTTGGTTTACACTTCTCATCTTTTTTTTCCCCCTCTTCCATGAATTAGTGAAGAATAGATTCCATAAATCCACTGAAAATACACAATCACACAGTTATACATCTGTACGACATGAACTTTTATTTAAAATCATAATCTACTTAGTTTCATGATCGTGCAAGAGTTTATCATAGTGATACTCATGGGTAACCAAGAAAGAGAGTAATAGCTTGTTTATTCACCACTCAATGTCATTACTCTAAATGAGCTGTGCTCTAATTACAGTTGTCCTTTTTCCAGCTTTAGTTTTTTTGATAAAAACATGTGGAATGCATGTGATATCAGTATTCTGGGTGTTGTATTTTGTCCTGTAAGCAGTCATTGTACCCAGGATTGAAGAGTTTCCAGTGAATTTCAATTACTTTCTTGGATAACTGTAGTAGCAGATTACTTCCTTTTATTGGCTCACTATGGCATCACCTGCATAAATTAAGGTGCATATCCTGTAAATTAGATTTAGACTTGTGAGGATAAACTGGAGTGGGCTGTAGGCATATAACATACTTAATGGACTAACAGGCTTGACAATTCATCAGTAGTGCTCGAAACGCCACTCACTTTGTTGCTGATTTTGTTGCATTTCATTAATCAGGCCCAGATTGGTTTGTCATTCAAGACACTCAAATTTGTTGTTGTGCTTGTTGCTGTTACACAAGTTTGACGAATAAGGGCCATTCTCCCTGTAGGGCTACTTGGGTAATTTATTCAATATGGTACAAAACAAAGACAAGGAAATTTTAAAAGTTGTAGCCTATTATAAAAGTCTTGAAAAGAAACTAATACATATGGTGGATAAAGGTAGGGAACTACATACATCATATGCTTATTAAATAAATGTGGTGTAGCATGTATATTTCACACTACAATCATTATAGCTAAATAACCATGAATGTTAAGGAATTGGGCCATAATTCTGTAAGAAAGTAACATACGCCTGATATGTAGATGACATACAGTCACAGAGCACTTTATTAGGAACACTATACTAATACTGGGTAGGGCCTCCTTTTCCTCTCAAAACAGCCTCAGTTCTTCATGGCGTGGATTCCAAAAGATGTTGGAAACATTCCTTTGAGATTTTGGTCCATGTTGATATGACTGCATCATGCAATACCTGCAAATTTGTCAGGTGCAGTTTGATGTTGCGAAACTCTTGATCTAATACATCCCAAAGGGGTTCTATCGGATTCAGATCCAATAACTGGGAAGGCCACATTGAACTCACGGTCATGTTCATGGAACCAGTTTAAGACAAGTTTTGCCTTGTGACATGGTGCATTATCATGCTGGAAGTAGCCATGAGAAAATGGGTAAATTGTAGCCATGAAGGAATGCACATAGTCGGCAACAAAACTTAAAAACTTCATGGCATTCAAAAGATGATTGACTGATAATAACGGGCACAAACCATGCCCAGAAAACATTCCCTACAATATTACACTACCAGCCTGAGCAGGTTGGGTCCATGGATTCATGCTGTTGGTGTCAAATTCTGACCCTGCCATCTGTGTACCTCAGCAGAAATCAACATTCATCAGAACAGGCTACTTTTTCCAGTCTTCAGCTGTTCATTTTGGGCGAGTCTGTGCCCACTGTTCTTGACTGACAGAAGTGGAACCCGACATGGTCTTCTGCCATTATAGCTATCCGTACTCAATGTTCAATGTGTTGTGCATTCTGAAATGCTTTTCTGCTCACCACAGTTTTACAGAGTGATTATCTGAGTTACTGTAGCCTTTCTGTTACCTCGAACCAGTTTGGCCATTCTCCGTTAACCTCTCTTAACAAGGTATTTCTGCCTGCAGAACTGCCACTCACTGCATTTTTTTTCCTTTATTGCACCATTCTGAGTAAACTGTAGAGACTGTTGTGTTTGAAAATCCCAAGAGATCAGCAGTTCATCAACAATCATGCCATGGTCAAAATCACTGAGATCACTTTTCCCCCCATCCAGATGGTTGATGTGAACATTACCTGAGGATGTGGTCCGTATCTGCATGAGTTTACGCTTTGCACTGCTTCCACACAATTAGATAGTTAGCAAATTGCATGAATGAGTAGGAGTACAGAAAGTGCTCAGTGAGTGTATATGAGCTCATGATCATAAATGATTTTGATTCCCATGGGCTTGGGGGGGAAAAAAAAAAAAAAAAAAAAAGTTAAGGTAGTGCCATTTTTGTATCAGTTACTGCTAACTGTTAACTTGACTACTGTTAGCTAGCTAATTTGCAAAATTGTCCTATACCATGGACGCAGTGCTGCGTGATATGAAAAGACATCTAATTAATGTTATTATATTCATGC
The DNA here is from genome assembly GCA_037577455.1 of Pangasius macronema. NCBI lineage: Eukaryota > Metazoa > Chordata > Actinopteri > Siluriformes > Pangasiidae > Pangasius > Pangasius macronema. The sequence continues at coordinate 2,993,259 of CM074946.1, forward strand.
TATTGTTTACAAATTACTAGGGATGCATTGATACCGATACTGGCGTGGTATCCTTCTGATACCGTACTCGCTTACTCATACTCAAAAAAATAAAAAAACAAAAAACCGCTAATACCTGCATCTGATACCACGTGATAGTATTTGTCATGTCATGACCTTACGACACGAAATGACCGCAATCTGGACTTATTTCACTATCAATGATGGCAAAAACAGACTGCAAACTGTGCTCTGCAAAAAATATCAAGAGGAGGAACATCATAATCTTCCCACAATAAAAATAACCTGATAAAAAAAATCTTAAACATAAATCCCAGCACGAATAGTTCATTGCTAGCGGCACGTGACAGCAATCAACAGTGAAGCAAACACTGGCTAGGCAAGAAAAAAAAATAGGCAACCATAGGTGAGTGAAAATCATAGCACTTAACCAGGATATTGTTCTTGACAGTCAATAGCTTTTGGTGTGACAACGAGGGAGTCTGACATAATGAAGACAATGAAACATACCTTAGCTACAGTTCTACAGACACAACACAACACACTCTCTTCTTCTGCAACCCTACTCTATCCGAGGCCAATATTTAAACTGGAGAAACATAAACAGAGCTAAATATACTACTCTGTGTTGCCTCTGTTTGCTTAATACTAAGTAGGTTCCTCATTTTGTTATTAGTCCCATAGTAATGAATACCAAAAATGAATACCAATACCTATACATCCCTCCTAATTATACACCTATTTTTGCCGCCAAAATCTCAAGATAACAGCTAATACGCCTGTAGTTTGTTTATATTGTGACTTTCCAGTATAGACAGCAGAAGACTTTTCCATGCAAGTGTAGCAGCGCCGGTGCCAATATGCTCTGGTTTTAATCAAGACAGCCGTATACACTTTAGGTGTAAGCACTGTAACTATTTTTTTCTGGCTAGAAACTCTAAAATACAATATTTATGCTATATTGTGTTGTTTCACCATAAACTTAACAGTAAATGGCTATATTTCATCTTGCAGCCCTAATGTAGCAGCATACAGAACTAAAATTTAAGACATTTAAATGACTAAATATGTAACAAGCATCTTGGAATATCAAATGCTTTTCTCCAAAAACAAAGCTGTAAGGATACTGGTTTACATTTGCTTTTAGGATCCCAATTAGAATACCCCTACAATCACCTATTAAGGTTGGCATAATTTCCCTCTCTCTTTTAGGCATACCACCCACACAAGTTTCACCAATAACAGTGTTTAATATACAAATGCTCCCCCCACCGACCAACAATCCACCGCTAAATCTGTACATACACCAAATTTACATATTTTACATCCACATTCAGCTTACTCAGTCCATGGCTAAGTCAGGCCTAGAGAGAGTTGGTACTGAGGCTCAGTGATGTTGGTTCCCAAGACAGTTCACGTTTGAGATAGTATTGCTCCAGGAGGGAGAGAGGGAGAGAAAGTGAGAACACGATTTGGCAGAAACAAGGCTGAGACTCTGCGGTCTTGACTCCCCAAAAAAGTACAGCACACGTTGCAAAAAAGGCCAAAAAGATCCAATGAGGAATAAGTTTCAAAACCCTACAACCATGTTGCTTTCCTTTTATCTCCCTCTCTGTACTGCTTACTTCCTTGTTTGTGTGAAGGTCCCATCCTGATTGGCTGATCAGTCCTTACATAATGCAGCGCATGTCTTACGTGTAACCTGAGAGATGGTGGGTCCAACCAAGCACTGCTAGAGGATAGGACGGAGCGTGGTGCAGTGTATGGTGTGATAAGTGTTTTAAGGTAAATGGGTGGTGGCCAATTTTTTGACTTGATAGGCAAGCATCAATGTTTTAAATCTGATGCGGTCAGCTACAGGAAGCCACTGAAGAAAGCATAGCAATGGGGTGGATCAGTTGCAGAGGTTGAATGGCATGCTGAGGCAGACCTGTCACGAGTGAGTTGCAGTAGTCCAAATGACAAGGGACTGAACAAGCACCTGAGTGGCTTCTGTGGATAGAGGGAGAACAGAAAAGGACCCAAGTACAGAGCTTGTGAGATGGTCTAAAACACTGTGGAAAGGATGGGATCCACAATGGGCACGTGGTGGGATTGCAGGACAGGATGACTTACATGATCTCATCTGCTGATAGAGAAAGAAAATGTGTCAGAGATAGATATGGGGAGTTCTGAATGTGTTGTGTAGGAGTCTGGAGTTTGTGAGGATCTTGTGCAAAAGGTTCCATCTTTTCTTTATAAAAGGTGGTCTTAGCAGAAGTCACATCAGATAAGAATTTGGACAGGAGAGTGTAGTATGCAACGAGTTTTGATTTCCTCCACTTTCTCTCTGCTGTTCTTAATTCTGTCCTACAAGGAACAGGACAAAAAGCTTCCTGGGTTTAGAAGATAGAGGAGGAGGTCAGAGACAGAGGAGGTCCATGGATGAGGAAAGTAAAGATAGGAAAATGTCTTTGGCTGACTCCAGTGGTAGAGAGGAAAATAACTCAGGGTCTGGAAGGGATGATAGGGTGCAAGAAGCTACAGAGGAAGGGGAGATACAGTGGAGGTTTCAGTGAGTGGGAGAGAGGTAGTGATAGCTAATGTAAGGTAGGACAGGGGCAGTGATGGAGAAGATCGGATGATGGTGATGATCGGAGATGTGAAGTAGAATTGATGTCTTTAACTGTAGAGGGGCGACTGAAAACCAGGACATTTCCTCCATTGTGTGTGGGAGGGCAGCTGTTGAATGTCAGGGAGAAGGAATGCAGAAGGGGGAGAAGGCAAGAAGACTGGAGCTTGTGAAAGGGGAGGTTGAAGTCTCCAAGGAGAGTGAGAGGGGTACTGTCAGTAGGGAAAGGACTGAGGAGCATGTCCACTTCTTCAAGAAAGTCTCCTAGGGGACCAGGAGGGCAGCAGATTACAATTATGAGAAGGTTGATTGGAGAGGTAACTGTAATTTCATGGAATTCGAAGGATGAAATGTTGAGATGAGACATGTAAAGAGGTGTTAAGCACCATCTCTGAGACAAAGCAAATCTGTACCACCACCCCTGCCAATTTCACATGGAGCTTTCACATGGGGCCTTCTGTACAGTGGACTGGCAGTTCCAGACCCCATCTACCATGACTGTTTGGAACTGAGCCAACAGTGGAGCGTGGTAGTGTTAGTTTGGCCTCTGGTTTTTGGAGCAGAGCTTCTGGGTAGGTGAGATGTGATGACGGAGATAGGTCTGAGGCACATGTCAGCAGCCTAGTCTGGAGTGAAATCAGTTTAAGTAGGGCTGAAAGGGAACGGGTAACAAACACTATCTAAGTAAACTTGCCACTTCTAACTAAGTTTTGCTTCTAACTGCTACAGATGCTACATCTTCAATATATCTTAGTAAGCTCTACCCAAAATTCACACCTTAGGGGAGTCTAAAACTACTCTTGATAGAGATCTAAATATGCTAAATAGTTCTCACAGCTACTCTAGACAGCTGTGAGAACTATTTAGCATAGACCACAGACACTTCCAAACAACACTACAGAATCAACAATACTAAAGGCATAAGACTAGATCCAACAGTGAAGTAGATAGAACATAAAGAAAAATCCTACCTTATGAGTAAAGAATAAATCCAACATAGAAAAACTTAAAACACACAAAAGCATACCTCCCAGTCAGCAACAAAGGATACAGAATTATTGTATTACTGTGTTTCACTGCTATTCTGGTAAATGTGTTTGTTTACCCTTTCTTGTCCTGCTGTGTCCCAAATAAGAAACTTATGGAGCTCATTTTGGTACTGGACTGTCTTCGTCATAAATGACGCACTGCAAATAAGACATGAAATAAGACGTGGTACAATTATTCAGTACAACTGTTCATAGAGATACTCTAAACAGCATTCCTTCATCTAAAGTGTCCAAGCATTAAATCAAAAACTGATTACTGAAAAATTATATTTCTCATACACAAAATCCTTTTTGTACTTTTCAGAAAACCTGAACGATCAAGACATCCTGTTTACTTCTAATTTACTTCACCTGGGGATATATAAAACAATTCCATAAAAAAGAAATAAAATAATTCCTTTCATGACCTTGTGATAATATTCAACATGACTACCAGATGAGTGGACAAAGAGCTTACCCAATTGTAGGATTAATGTTGGGATCAAAGCTGTCCTCTACGAATCTGCACACAATACTTGACTTCCCAACCCCAGTGTCCTAGAACAAGAAAGAATACAGTCAACTCTAACAACAATATATATATATAACATATATTGAAAAAGAAAAATCATTAACCTCATGTATCTCAAAGTCCAGAAAGGCCAAGTGTTATTTTTTTTTTTTTCTCCTTGTTATCTCAAGAGTACAAAAGCTGTTTTTGAGAACATGACTTAATTCTCTTGCGATCTCAAAATAACAAAAGCTATTTTTTTTTAGATAATAAAAGTTCTTTTTTGAGATAACAACTTGTTTTTCTCATGCTCTTGTAACAGTTGTTTTCTCGAAATCACAATTTATTTTTCCTCATATGTCAAAATGCATTGTTATACATACATATATAGTATATATCATGGATGAGTGCATCCATTACTTTAATCAGGGAGTGATTTAACCGAAAATAGCTAGTAAAATGGTAGACTTATGGCCTTATAAGTCCAAGATCAGGGGTTTGATCCTGAGCTCTGGTGACTATGTGGAGCACGACTATATTTTTACTAAATTTCCAAAAGTACATCTATCTAGCTATCTATCTATCCTTTGTTTGTCAGTGCTAGACCGTTTCTGACTGTCCGTCAAGTGATCCAGAGAAGACAACTTCTGTTATGTTGAGATCACAAAGAGAGAGAGAGAGAGAGAGAGAGAGAGAGAGAGAGAGAGAGAGAGAGAGAGAGAGAGATGAAGCATGGGCTTTTTGTACACTGAGGCTAAATTTAATTGCACTGTTTTAACACCAGAGGTCCCAATATGTGCAACCCATAGAGTTAAAACATGCACATAGCTCCGGAACACAGTGACCGACACGCTTTACAGGGTATAGGTTACACCACCACGTTATAACCATTGAAAAGAGTTCTTCAAACGACACCAGCCCCGTGCCGCTGCGATCTACAGTGCCGAGAACTGCCGAATATGGCCCTCTACTTCCGACTGATATGATGCCTCAGGAGCTGCTACAGAGCTCATTATGTTTCAAGCCATCATTTTCCCCCAGCTCAGAGACTTTATTTATGCAAAGTAGCAGTATTTAAAATGTGATCTTTTTTGTTTAAAATATTAAACCTCTATTATTTGTGGCATTTTTTTTTTAAATGTATTTAGTGTCATACAGACAAACATGCACATTGTTTTGCATTGTTTATGATTCAGAAATTTAAATTTAAAGGAGTCTTTTCAGTTATAATTTTTCTTCTTCAAATTCTGTGCATAACATAATGAGAATTGAAATGAATCGTGAAGTCAGTATCACAAATCAAATCGAACCGTGACCAGAGCGTATCATTACACCGGTTTTAGCACTTATCACACTGCACACTGCACCACGCTCCCTCCGGTCATCTAGCACTGCTCGACTGATCCCACCATCTCTCAGGGTACAAGGAAGGCACGCATCGAGACTCTTCACCATTCTGGCACCTAGGTGGTGGAATGAACGTCCCCGAGATGTCCGACCAGCTGAGTCACTGGCAGTCTTCAAACGATGTCTAAAGACTTAACTCTTCCTAAAGTACTTAATTTAGCACTTTAAAAAAATTGTATTGTCTGAGCACTTGTTACTATATTACCTCCCAAAGAGAGCTTTTGGACTGATGATATTCTTGGTTTTTGACCTAGCGAAGCAGTGTCAGAATGTATTTACTGATAGAGACTTCAGAGCACTTCTGTAAGCCGCTCTGGATAAGGGCATCTACCAAATCTATAAATGAAAACATAAATGTTAGTAAATTGTGAAGTTTCTTACGGAGAACTACATTTAGGTATATTTTGGCTGTTACTAATTCTTCTTCATATTCTTCGAATTTACTCAAAACAAAATGTAAAGGTTGAATGGATATGAAATGTTATAATCTTATAGGTGTTCAATCCTCAGGCAATTAAATCTGGGCCTAAATCCCATTTGTTGACAATACAATTTCAGTTCATATGTTAATATTTGACGTTATTATACACATGGGAATAGAGGGAATGTTGACAGAATTAACTCACTCAGCACTTATCCAAGCACTCAGAAACAGAGTAATAAAAACAGTTTTCTTTGCTGTTCTTATCATACTAGCTTCTGTTGAAAAGAGATAGCTTAATGCTATGCTTAGACCCTGATCTGTTTACTAGCATAAGGTTATAACTTGGTTACTGAGGATGAGTGAATGAACGAATATTTCTACAAGTCGCTCTGGATAATGGCGTTGGTTAAACGCTGTAAATGTCAACAGGACCTGGTGCTAAATGTTTTCTAGTCACTCATTGTTTACTGTACAGTCATTTAACAAATCAATCCCACATCCACATTTGCTTCCCCACACACGTCATATTACACAATAATGTCAATCACAGGCACCATGAAATGCTGATGATCAGAAACAATTTGTTGCTCCTGCTGAAACAACTTACTGATGAAAGACAGGCAAAATAATCTTAAATGCAAAAAAAACTCTTACCCCAAGCAAGCACACTTTCAGCTCTCTGAGCGACATTTTGATCCCTCAAACCAAGAAAACGCTCCTAAACATCCCAGACTGTTTCACAAAAGTCGTCACTAACTACTGCCATGTTTTGACGTAAGCTATAGCTATCTGTCCAGCAGACTACCCACATACTTCAAAACGCGACTCTTCTCCAACAAATATGACAATATATAACTCGTATTGAGAGATACCCTACTACCCAGAACGTTTTATTAACTAAACGAAATACAAACTGACAAATATTAACGCTCAAATCTTAAATAGTTTCGTGACTAGCTCGTCATGCAGACACAGCAACACAACGACCACCATCTTGAAGAGCGGGTGTGTCACGTGATATCGATTTTTTTTTTTTTTTGGACCAGTTTGACTTTTTTATTTCTGGTTCCAGTATTGCTGTCTGCTGGCCTTAATAACACCTAAATAGCGTATTACTAATGTCTTAAAATTATAGCAGGACGTATTTTAGAAAGTGGTTAATGCTGAATCTATAAACGAAGTGCTAGTCAGAACCTGAAGTATGTTACAGAGCAGAGGTATTCAAGCTGTGGAGCGCGCCCTAGTGGAAGGAGAAGGAATTGCAGGGGCGCGAGGGTGAAAAATGAAAAATAGCAAAAAATAAACACATACACAGACTGTGTGTGTGTGTGTGTGTGTGTGTGTGTGTGTGTGTGTGTGTGTGTGTGTGTGTGTGTGTGTTATACAGTACTGTGCAAAAGTCTTAGGCACATGCAAAGAAATTCTGTAGAGCAAAGATGCCTTCTGTAATAAATAAAACAAAGTCAATATTTGGTGTGATAGATCATAGTAGTCTCATGTATAATTAGTGCAGTTTTATAAGGAAATTAGCTGTAAGCTTTACTGAGCATCTTGCAGACGCAGCCACAGTTCATCTGGAGACTTTGACTGTCTCACTCGCTTCTTATTTTTGCAGCGAAACCCAGCAGCCTTCATTATGTTTTTTGCTGTATTATGTATTATGTCTCTTATGTAATCTGCTGTTATCTTTAATGACATACAAATATTTTTTCGGTAACATTTAATTTTGTGCTGGAAAACTAATGTTTGGAAATGTTTTTGTACTGAATACAGTACTGTACTAATAACTGTACTCAATAATGTAGAAGTCATAAAATAAAAATCTATAACAAAGTTTGTACTAAAAAAATTGGGTGCCTAAGACTTTTGTACAGTACTGTGTGTGTATATATATATATATATATATATATATATATATATATATATATATATATATATATATATATAGAAAAAATAAATCCAAATGACTCTCTATATGTATCGGGAGCAGGGGC
>CM074946.1:3038043-3049268 GCA_037577455.1 Pangasius macronema
AGAAGATAGGGATAGGTGGAGAGTGATGATTCGCTGTGGCGACCCCTGAAGGGAAAAGCCGAAAGAAGAAGAAGACTCGTCAGAGTGGTCAGAGCATATGTCCATCTTGAAAACTGTTTTTGAATGCCTTGCAGAAGCCTCCCTAACCCTTAATCTACCCAAGTGTGAGTTTGGACAAGCTACTGTTACACACCTCGGTAAGGAGGTTGGGCATGGTCAAGTGCACCCTATCGAGGCTAAAGTTACAGCCATTGCCCAGTTCCTCACTCCGACCACACGGAGTGAGTTATCCAGAGTTTAGTGGCCGTAATTGGTTGTGGCCGTAGCTGTGCGTGTTTCTCTAAAAAAAAAAACAGGTGTTTGTTCTTAAGGGGTAGGATGTTATGTTCTGGAGTATGTTCGTGTGTTTTTGTGTTTTGTTCGCACCCCTTTTCTCTTACCCTCACTCTCTCTCTGCAGCACTGCCTCATTGGATAACGTTACTGTCCATCTCGATTATCCCCGCTGATGTCATTTGCTGTGACCACCAATCAACCTCTGACCCCGCCTATTTAAAAAACTGCAGCCATTCATTCATGAGGAGTGAAATGACCTGGGGTGGGTAGTTGGCGACAGCTGGATTGTGACTGGAGCACTGATGGTTGGAAGTGGCGTAGACTCCAGAAGTGATCCGGAAATGGAGGATGAGATGGTTTATTCAGATAGTGGCGGCAATGCTAGTAACGAATGGAAAAAAGTAAGAAATCGGAAAAGAAGTCGGGGAGAAGTATCAGAATCAGACAGTGAAAATGGAAAACAAAAAGCAAGAAGGAAGAAAGAGGAATATAAGGTACTGCCAGAAGTTTTGTTGGTTATTTTGGCTATGCCCCCTCCTTTCTTTTTGTTTGAAGTCTTTTTGTTTTGCTTCTGCTATTCCTTTATGTAATAAATCAAATTTGAAGTGGATCTTTTAGCAGTTGTCAGTGTTCTTTATGGCTGGGACTGGGATGAGAGGCTCCATGTGGACTTTCCTTCCATTTAATTACGTATTCCTTAATTCCCCTAGATTAATAACAAAAGGGAATCGTAACAAATGTCATATGTTGAGGCTTTGAAGAAAGTAAAAGAAACTCATAAGGTAGTGGAAACTAGCAATATAGCGCCTCAAACAAACACAATGCTGGAAGGACAAGGGAAAGAGAAAGAAGTGAGTATCGACAAAGTGTCATTTGTAGCTTTTAAAGCAGAAGTTGTGAATTGCTCTGTTCAAACTGAAAGCAGGACTGAGAGAATTAAAATCATTATCAAAGCTGCAGAAAAGTATTTGGAGTTAGAGGGTGTTTCAGTTTATATGATAAACAAAAGGCTAAAGATGCGGACAGTAAACAGTCAGACATCAAGTGGTGGTTCATAATGGTAATAATTATCTTGCAGTGGAATGCAAGAAGTTTAATTGCTAATGGCCAAGAATTTAAGAAATATATTTCAAGTCATGAAAATAGCCAGGATATTATTTGTGTACAAGAAACATGGCTCAAACCTCAGCTAAATTTTGTAATACAAGGTTATATCACAGTTCGTAGAGATAGGTATAAAGGAAATGGTGGTGGGGTTGGAACCTTTGTTAAACAAGGGATTGGATATAGAATAGTTGAGGTAAGTAGGGAACAAGAGGTGGTTGTGGTGGATGTTTGAGAAGGATCTCAGAGCATTAGAATAATAAACTTCTATAATCCATGTGATGTCTTAAGCAAAGATATATTGGAAAATATAGGAAGAAATGGTAGTCATAAGGTAATATGGTGCGGTGATTTCAATGATCACAGTACGTTATGGGGGAGTATAAATACGGATTACAATGGAAGGATCGTCGAAGAAATGCTTGACTGGGGAGGATTAGTATGCATTAATGATGGATGTTATACAAGAATTGATGTATCTCAGGGAAAATACTCAATGTTGGACTTAACGCTTGTTTCTGAACGTTTACCTGGAAAATGTGATTGGAAAGTATTAAAACAAAGTACTATAGGTAGTGATCATTTTCCCATTATTGTGGAAATTGGGGCAGATATAGCACGAATTGAAAAAATGCCAAGGTGGAGGTTTAAATCAGCTGACTGGGATAAGTATAAGGAAATATGTCATAAAATGGAACATATTAGTAGTTTCCTGGAAGATATAAATGTTTTTAATAATAAAATTTGTGAAGTTCTTCAGAGTACAGCTGAAGAGGTAATGGGTAATAGAAGACAGGTAGCAGGAGGAAAGCAGTACCATGGTGGAATGAGGAGTGTAATGAGAATTGTAAGGAGAACAGAGTGCTTAAGAAAGTGAGAAGATCCTTTAACTGTAATGATTTTGTTAATTATAAAAGAGCACAGGCCATAGTGAGGAGAGTTATATGGACATCTAAGAGAAATTACTGGAGAGAATTTTGCAATAATATTGGTGAAGATATTGAAATTAATGAAGTGTGAAATATGCTAAGAAAGATGGGAGGAATACCAATAAGTGGAAAGATGCCTGTACTGATGTATAATGACAAACAAGTAGTACCATACAGTGAAAAAGCAGAAGTGCTAGCAGAAACATTTGCTATAGTACACAGATATAGGGATGAGAAATTGAGTAAGAATCCCCATTTGCAGAGTTTACCTTATATGAATTGAAGAAAGTGCTAGTAGGGGTTAAACAGACTTCTCCAGGCAGAGATGATATCTGTTATGTAATGGCAAAACCTCTATCAGAAACATCATTGAAGGTTATTCTGAGTCTTTTCAATAAGGTATGGGAGTCAGGGAAGTTACCAGCTGACTGGAAACATGGGGTGATAGTGCTAATAGCAAAGCCAGGCAAGGATCATACGTAGCCAACTCATTACAGACCCATATTGTTAACGTCAAATATGTGCAAGCTGATGGAGCGTACGGTTATGAGCAGATTGGTATATGCAATAGAGAAAGAAAAACTTTTCCCTCCTTATCAAAGTGGTTTCCAGAAAGGACGCAACACAATGGACTCTAAAATCTGTTTGGAAGCTGAAATAAGAAAGGCTCAAGTAAATAAAGAAGTGTTGGTAGGAGTATTTTTTGATGTAGAAAAAGCGTATGACATGATGTGGAAAGAGTTACATTAGAGGGAATGGGAATTAAAGGAAGAACGTATAACTGGATTAGGAATTTTCGTTTAAAAGAACCATACAAGTGAGAGTGAATTCAGCACTGTCTTAGATATATACAGTAGAGAATGGAACACACCTCAAGGAAGTGTTAGCTGTCCTATCCTGTTTAATTTTAATGATTAATGATATTTTCAAACATATAGAAATGGATAATGGGAGATCTTTATATGCAGATGTCGGGGCGCTGTGGTAGAGGGGGCGCAATGTAGAGCACGTGGAAAAGTGTATACAGTCTGCTGTGAATAGAGTAGAAACCTGGGCCAACGAGTGGGGTTTTCGTTTCTCTGTAGCAAAGACTCCAATGATCTGTTTTTCGAAAAGAAAAGCCAATCCGGCGATAAATACTAAAATGTATGGACAGAAATTAGAACAAGTATCAGTAGTCAGATTTTTGGGAATGTGGATGGATTCAAAATTACATTTTAGAATGCAGATCCAAAAGTTAGAAGATAAATGTAAAAAGGCAATAAATGTGATGAGGTGCCTAGAAGGAGTTGAATGGGGAGCTTGCCGTCATTCTCTAAAAAGTATATGTTGTGCACTGATGAGAGCAGCTGTAGATTATGGCAGTATGGTGTACAGTTGTGCATCCAATACACAACTGTTAAAAATTGAGGCAATTCAGTCACAAGCACTGAGAATATGCTATGGAGCATTTAGGTCATCTCCAATAACAGCAATACAAGTAGAGGTGGGTGAAATGCCGCAAGAACTCCCAAGGCTAAAATTAATATTGGATTAATATAAAAGGACATTTGGACATTATAAAAGGAGATATTGGATTAATATAAAAGGACATTTGGATTGTCATCCAGTTAATAAAGTATTGAAAGATTGTTGGGAATATGAGTTTAAAAAAATAACAAGCTTCGGATGGAATGCCAATAAGGAGGCTCAGGATATGGGTTTAGGCATCATCAATATTGCCGCTACTGTAGCTATGTCAGTAATACCTCCTTGAAACATTTACAAATTGATGTTTAAAGTAGCATTAAGTAAAGCAGAATTAAAAGGTATAATTGCAAATGAAGTAAAGAAGATATGGCAAAAGGAGTGGGATTAGGGGTACAAAAGGTAGACATTTATACTGCATATAAGGAAAAGTTGGGTCAGAAAGAAGAAAGTGTGGGAACAGGAAAGAGAATGTATATTAGGCGTTGTTCATTAAATCAATCTCTGTATAGAATCAGGAAACTGTGGTAAGTGTGGTCAAGTAGAAACAATACAACACATACTCATGGAATGTGAGGCATATGAAAGAGCAAGATTACGATTAATGCGAGCATTAAGCTCTTTGGGAATAAATAATTTATCACTCCAGGTTCTGTTAGAAGATGGGCCAAAGAAATCAGTAATTTATCATGAATTATTCATTTATCTAATAGAAACAGGATTGATTAATAGAATCTAGTTAATTATTTATTTATTTTTTTCCCCCTCTCTTTCCTTCACAACCATCATGCATGCCACACTCCTTTCCAGTAGGTGGCAGGAATGCACCTTTTAAGTTGGTTTGCCAACCGCCATTAAAATCCAGAAGAAGAAGAAGATCCACGAGGAGTTGTTCTGGCTGTTAACACAAAACCCAGTTGTACTTCTGTTTTCTTTATTTTAGTTACGCTGCCTTATGTCATGGCAAATACTTCTGCAAATCAGAATAAGAAATATGAGTTACAAAGACAAGGGGTTCTGGATGCCAAAAATCCATAGACTTTATTGAATCAGACAACAAAGCTGAGATGGTCTGCAGAGCATCTGATTTACATAATCGTGGCCCATGCTTTTATACAATTCTAAAACAATGATCTCATTGGATGGAGTTTTTTCTTCTTCTTTCTCTTAATCACACACCTGCCTCTTGCCCCATTTATTTCACTTTCCCTTTATCTCAGTTTTAACTGTGGCGAGAGTTCAGTCAGTTCATGTTTTCAGAAACAACATTAGTCTTCACCTTAAAAAACACCACCTACAGGTCATACCAGTTTTTTTTCACAGAAACATCTTTGCAGGATCACAGGCCCAAAGTCACCCTTCCAAATGCACCAGAAATGGTACAGTGTAGTATGTAATTCCTCCATACTTACTGTGTTTTTTTTTTTTTTCTTCTTGTATGTCATTTGGTCCATGTTTCTCCTGCTTCGTTCTAGTCACTTGTTTTGTGTAGTTAACCTTCGTGTTTGTTATGCTGGTGTATGACTTTGTTAGTGTTGGGGGGGAAAAGTGGACAGGTAATTAAGTCATGTCACATACATTGTACAACACGTAGTAATTCCGTTTTCTGTATTAGACACATTAGGTTAGGACCGAGCATCACCCTCTGTACGTTTTGTTTGGATAGATAGAGAGCAGAGAGTTTAAAAGCAGAAATATAAAATCTGTGTCACATCCATAATGTTGGTTTCATTGGGGTGTGGCCCAGTATGCCACAGAAGTGCATGTTTAACTATGTAGGAGGCGTGATGTAGTGCTCTGTGTTGTGACCAGACACGTTTTCTGGTGTTACACTGTCGTTTGCAATAAAGATCTTGATGTTCAGTTAAAACTGGCTGATATTCTTGATGAGGACATTGAATGGGGAGTTAGTATCTAATCTCAGAAAAGGAAAAAAAAAAGAGAGAGAGGGTGTTGATAGCCTAACCTTCATGAAATAATTAAGAACAAGAGCTAAATCCAACATGGATATCTGGAATAAAAAGGGCGGATAAAACCTATAACATACATTTGCCAAACATCTGTGAATTAGATAAAATTCCCCACAAGTTGGCTTGGGGAAGTGGGCTTCCTTTAAGGAACTGAAACAGGAAATATAAACCAGCAAACCTCACGTAAATTTTATAACATGCATAAGTAAGAACACAATAAAAACAGCGATGGAGGACAACTTCAATATTAATGTGTAATTTGAATTTTGTGTTCTTTCCTGCCTCAAGGTAGCTTTGACAGTTACAGATTTTTCTCGACAGCAGACTGAGTTGTGTGATAAAAGAGAAGTATATAACCTGATGACAGTAATCTGTGACATCTGTGATGTTACACTATATTTATATTTTATATTCGCTTTTTATGTTTTCAGAAGAATGCAAAACATATTCAACTTCTACATAATAACATGTAAAACAAAGGAGAATGACTTAAACTATTTTTTTTTTTGCAATGAACATATAACCAAATAAATAAAAAGTACCTGAGGAGGTCCTAAAATATAAAGCAATGATCATTAATGGATTCCTCAAAATCTATATTTAGGCTGAAAAAAAAATGTTTATGATAAACATTGTTAAAAGCGCTATACAAATAAAATTGAATTTAATTGAACTGAAACAATATTCTAAACGTTCTTGAATCCAGAAAACATTGCAAGGAATCCCACATTTGTCTGAAATAAACATAACAACAGTAAATCAATCTCAAACCAGTTCAGCATGTAAAGAGGTTTTCTTTAAAAAAACAAAAACAAAAACAAACAAACATCAAAAAGAAGCAGATGTCCCAAAACATGTATTTCACAGTTTTATCTGTTGCCAGGCAACAACACCATTAATCATCCACATAATTAAGATTAATACATTTAGGCACAAGAACAACCTTGTTGTTGGTTGTATTTTTGGTTGGTTTTGCCAATGTGTTTATTTTATTTCATAACAGTAACCCACATTAATAAATATAATAAAAGGTGTTTAATCTAAATAAATTTAGTTAAAATATTCATTCCCTGAGATCAGTTCTTCTCCTGAAGACACAAACATGGTTAATGGTTTTTGTTGATGCTGATTCCACTGACTGAATTGTTAATCTGTCTTAAATGTCACACCATTTCACCACTCTTTTTTTTTTTTTCCAAAACACATCTCAGACAAACCTTTGCTCATACACATTCTTTTTAATGAGTTCCACTGTAAGTTAAATTCAGTTTGGTCTGTGTGGGCGAATGGCCACCCTTCTCCTCAAAAGTCTCTCAGTACCTGATGCATTTCAAATAATTCTTGAAGTAATGATGGGCCAGTTTGTTGCTTTCATCCTTTTTTCCTGGAAACCTAAACTGCATGTATTTGCTTTGAATGCGCTTCCTCTGGTGACCGACTGTAAGCCCTTTGCAAGAGGCAATCAGCAAATCTCCAAGACCATCAAGAAAAAACTCTGAAGGGGTTTAGGGTAGAGAGAGACAGATGAAGAAGAGCAATCACAAAAAGATACTCAAGAAGATAAGTACTAAAGGCAGTTATCCTGAACCCTTCAGGATGCACCTACCAGTGTGAGCCACCCTCTTCAGAAATGGATCAAAGCCAACCCGTCGCACTGCATCCGTCCGTGCCAGGAAATAGTTTACGACCCCGTCTGCAAAGAAGCAGCCGTTAAGGCCTGGAACTGATTGAATCTGCGTATGAAAACGTCTGAGACAACCACCCTCCTCTTCATTCCCTTCCTCATACTGAAGGCGGAAAAAGAACTGATTTGTTTCCACTGCACCACCAACCTAGGGAGGGAGGGAGGGAGAGAGAGAGAGAGAGAGAGAGAGAGAGAGTGAGTGAGAGAGTGAGAGGGGTACTTCTAAAGCCACTTTTATTCCTAGGTTGATAGCTAGAAAATGCCACATCATCTTTCCCTTGCCATCCAGTCAAAATGAACACTAATACAAAAATGCAAAAGAGGAGAGAAATGGATCTCATTCACTAATCATTTCATGGATTATTCATATTTAATACACAGAAGAACTTCTCATGAAAAATTAAGCATTTAAGAACATTACCACATCTTAACACACTGGAGTATCTGGGTTTTTTTTTCTCACACACAAATTTGTGCATATGCACGTTTAGAGATTCATTGTTCTCCAGCATGAACTTCCTTTCCAAAAAAAGAGTCTCTTTACTTACCACATCCAGTTCTGGAACTTTCTCCATTATCTCCACAAAGTGTTCAATTCGTGTATTTTCATTGAATACGAAGTCATCGTCAACCCACAGGAAGTATTTAGTGGTGACCTGAGATACAGCCAGATTCCTGCCTGCAAACCAGCCCTGAGGAAACAGATAAAGGGATATTCTGGATTTTATTTACCCAACAGCATTATATTGATCAATGGGGCCTTAAAAAATATTTACCTGTGCAGGAGGCATAATGTAGTGCTCTAAATTGTAGCCAGTCACTTTTTGCGGCTCCAGACTGTCGTCTGCAATAATGATCTTGATTTTGGGGTAAAACTGTCGGATGCTGTTGATGAGGATGTTCAGCTCTTCATATCTCAGAAAGGTCTTTGTTGTTATGGTCACCTGTGAGTTAATATCTAAGACAGAGAGAAAGAAGAGGAAAGGGTCACAGGCCATACATAATCTAAACAATATCAGATATGTGCAGGTTTTGTGGTCTTACCTGTCCCTGGGTCATACAGAACAGGAACTGATGGTCTCTTGATCACAATGGGAAATATAGCCTTATAGTCCTCAAAAGCAAAATTAACTAGAGAGAGAAGGAAATGTGATTTACAGTATTTCAATTTAAAAATAAAAGGTAAATCGAACCTAAATCCAAAAAGCTCAAAAGCACACACCCATTCTCTGAGCATAACGGACAGAAAGGGCAGTGCTGACATTACCCAGATCTTTAGTCTTGATATGGTAGATGGTGCTGGTGTAGGTCACTCTGAAGAGCAGATCATTGAGATGTGTTTGGTTGCTGGATGAAATTATCAGATTACTTTGACCCTGTCCTTCCACCTGATCTCGGTCCAGAACATCCTCCACTGAGAGCACTCCTTTCTTCACACTCAAAGACACCTATTGGTAGATGAATGGATAATCATTGTGATAATTATTAATAATCACGACTGGAGATCTTTCACAAAGAAAGTAACCAGTAGTCACAGAACACAGAAAAGATTCATTTGGACCCTGTAAGCCCTTGCAAAGTAAAATGGAAAAGACCCTCCACCTTCACTGACAATATCAGACCAGACAACACCACACATATATGTGGGCCACACACATTTTAAAACAAACCTTATATAGTCTTCTTTCTTGTGCATACAGAGCCAAACCTGTGAAAATGGACAGTTTCACAATTCATATCTCATTTTCATAAATAATAACTTTTTTTTTCTAACCAAGATGTAAAAAGAAATTGGAAAGGTACATTCTTACTTAGTTAATACACCTCAACTTTTTATTCTGTTTGAAGACATGGTAAATTACTCATTTTTTCTTGCAGAAAAATATACAGGAATATCTGTAATGGCTTCTGACATATAAGACATGACATTCAAGTCAAGTCAAGTCAAGTCAAGAGGCTTTTATTGTCATTTCAACTATATATCGCTGACGCAGTACACAGTGAAATTCCAATTTAGAAAGCGATATCTAAGCAAAGTCTTGAACACTTCTGAAATTTAGAAACCTGTTTTACATGAAGGAAAGAGTTTTACCTGGTATCCCAGTTTTTGCAAGAGGTTCCACTACGAAACCCTGGATGGGATATTGGAGGGGTGAATTGGGTTGGGCTAGTATAAGTGGCTCCATTTTTGTCTTCATCCTAAGAAATGCAGAATTAGAACTTATTTTAGAATTTAGCCAAACCATATTTAAGAGTAATGAGAATGAAATGGACTATTCTTTGACCTGAGCTGGTATTGACGGTACTCCTCAGACCGACGTCTCTGAAGGTCTTCCAGTTCATCCGCCGGCACATGTTGAGCATTTAAAGTGTATCCTTCACAGGAACAAGATGAACGATTTTTACTGGGAAATGACCCAATGTTGCGGTCATACAGTCTGTGAAAACACAAAGGCAATGATAAGGTAAATATCACAGATAAGAGGTCCTATAAAATGATACAGAAGTAATATCAAGTTACAGAGAGTATAGTATTATGAATAAATAACCAACCACTGACTTTTGTTTAGAAAATTGGAGGTGCCTTGTGCTGTAAAAAAAAAATAGACCTATGAAACAAATTTGCAAGACCACAAAAGGACGAACAGCTAAAAACTGACAAACAAATATGACCAAGATAGAGTAGTAGGGTCATACCCTGATGGCAACATTCTTCTTGTGATATCTGTAACATCCAGAAATCCACTTTGTATACTATAAATACCCAGTGCAATAAGACAAAGCCCGGTCAGGAATAACCTAAAGAGGAAGCTGCAATTCATTCCTGTAGACTATCTGAAAGGAAGAAGTTGAAATCAGTTAAGAAAGCATTTAAATATAGCTAGATTTGCTGGGGTTGTAACAACCAGTGAATGCTCAATCAAACAAAAGCATAATCCCATTGCTTACTGATCATATTAAGCATTGATCATATACTAATTATATGACCAAAATAAAATGAATGCTAAATAAATAAATCAATGTTTGGTAGCACTATCCTCACCTTACTCCCACACACTATGTGGTTCCAGGTGAAAAATGCCTGTTTTTCAACATTATCCTTTAATTTAGGAGGGTTGTTCAGTTGGTCCTAAAGGCATAAGTTTTTATGAGCTATTTTGCGAGCTTCAAGGTGTACCCAAGGTTTCCATTGACATCAATAAAAACAGCTAGTAAGCTAGTAACAGCACCTTCTTTTCTAGGTTTACGGACATAATGTACACCTGACATCCACCGATCCCGTCACGCGTCACCGTTTCCGGGTCCATGCGCTCTATCAGATCCGCTGATCTAAAATAAAGAGCTCTAGCAGACCTATGTAAATTGGCTCACTATGAATTCTGTTTAAAGATATATTTTATATACACTCATTCCTGCACAGTCTTATCCAATTATTGACTGTGTTTATGTAATTATGTTGTGCTGTACCTTAATGTTGTTATTCGTAAAGTGCAAACTGCAAATGTTCCAACAATGATTTCGTAAACAGCATGCATTTTAAATGCAGTTAACTATTTACACGTTGGTTAAATGTATAATTAATTCAACAAATTATAAATGTAACAAAATAAAATGTCATTAATTTTGCCTTTGTAGCTACTTTTGAGTTGAATATAGGCTATTATTATTTTCTTTAAAGATATTTAGTAAATTCCTTTAATCGCAAGTTAAAGGTGTGCTATAAGTGCTCATAAAC
>CM074946.1:3051600-3064709 GCA_037577455.1 Pangasius macronema
GTAAAATAAAATTGCGGAAGTACAAATATAGATTATGTATATAGAAATATAGACTATGTACATCTGTACGTGAGTGTGCAATATTGACTTGTACAAAACAGTAGTATAGTAACATGTGCAATGTTGACTTGTGCAAAACAGTATTATAGTAACATGTGCAATGTTGACTTGTGCAAAACAGTATTATAGTACATGTAGTAACAACAACATCACAACAAATTTTGCTCATCAATGGATCCTCTGCAGTGAATGGGTGCTGTCAGAATGAGAGTCTATACAGCTGATAAAAACATCACAATAATCCACAATTAATCCATATGACTCCAGTCCATCAATTAATGTCCTGTGAAGTAAAAAGTTGTGTGTTTGTAAGAAACAAATCCATCAAAGCTTTTTAACTTTAAACCGTTGTTTCCGGCCAAAATATTAGTCCATAATCCATAATAATGCTTCCTCCAGTGAAAAAGTCCATCACCTGTTGTCCTCTCACATCAAAATCCACTGTTTTCATTTGTGAATGATGCTTGACCTGTGCATATTTCTCTCCTGAAGACACGACCCAAACGAGACAACTTATTATATACATATGGATAGAGGACTTGTATTTTAGCTGGAAGCAATGGTATGAATTTAAAATTTTGGATTTGTTTCTTGCAAACACACAGCGTTTTTTCCAAACAGCTGATATAAACACACCACTCCAGTCCTTCAACTAATGTCTTGCTCAAGTGAAAAGCTGTGTGTTTGTAAGAAACAAATCCATCAAGGTGTTTTAACTTTAAACCGTCCCTTCTATGAGGCCAAAATATGAGTCTGTAATCCATAATAACACTTCCTCCAGTGAAAAAGTTGTCCTCTCACATCAAAATCCACCAACATATTTGTTTAAAACTGGTTTGGATTGTTTTCATTTGTGAATGATGCTTGACTTCTAAATTTGATCTTGATTTCTTTTGAGGATGCTTGGAATTGCTGATGCTGGGATTGTTAACTGCTGTTATGCCACTGGAACTAAGGGGCTGTCAGAAATATTTGAGTTGAGTTGATCAACCTAAACCCCACCATCAAACAAATGAGACCATTGTTCTCTTTCTCATAAAAAGGGGTATGCCTAGGAGAGGTTCTTCATTGGTGAGAGATGGTCACAGTGGTGAGGTCAGAAGACATGAATCTGCTAGAATTTATGGTGGCCGGGCTGACTCCCTGGTTCTTCCTACCTGTTCTGAGACACCGTCACATCCTGGTCTGTTTAGACAACAGAGTGTCTATATATATGTATCACCAGGGTGGCACAAAGGCAAAAATGGCTCTCTGACTGGTGGTTGAAAAACAGAAGCTCCTCAAGAGGGTTCAACGATGGCTAACCTCATTGAGAGCAAGCAGAGCTGTAGAAATTTCAGCCAGACACAGATGGACCTCTCTGCCAAGTCGACTTGGCTGGATTCTTGAACATGGTTGTCCTTAGCAGAGCCAAACAGTTCTTTGACTTTGTGGCCTATTGTATGAATTCTATACTTCCTGGCTGATTCTGCCGATGCTACACAGAATTTGTCAATCAAACCACAGAGTTTTACTTGTGGCCCCAGAATGGGATGCCCTGGCAACTCCCTCCCCAGCAGAATTATTATCTCCGATGTTTGGGCACCTGTAGCACCCCTGGCCAAAGTATCTGTGCCTGTCGGTATGGCCACTCCATCCAGTGGGCAACTCAGTGACTGCATTGTACCAGTTACGGAAACACTAGTCCTGAACACTAGAGCCCCTAGTATGTGTGCCTTGTATGCTCTCAGGTCGGGACTCTTCCAAAAATAGTGTGTGCCCTGTCATTAGGACCTGGTATGCTGCCCAATGTACAAAGTGCCAGCCTTCTTGTAGGGGCTGCTGGACAATGGCAAGTTCCCATCTGTGCTGACCTCCCAGCATTCTATGAAGGTCAATCTGCAGAACTTTCTCTACTGTGTCCAGTATGCACCATATGGTACTACGTGATTTTTATGGCAACTATTTGTTCATCAGATCAGTCATTCCTTTGTCACAGTGCAAAAGCCATGGGCTGCTATAGCCTACAAACAGACTGGACACTCACCTACTACCGTGATGTGCAAAGAGAAGTGTTTTATCCTTGTGGGAACTACTGAAAGGTGTGCTGCTCCAGGAGGTATGNCATGACTGTGTATCTTCCTATTTTCTCTTAGTGGCATAAGCATGGTGATCATCTCCAAACACCTTCCCAGTCAGCCATATGACAGTCAGTTCCTGATGACCTTGTGGCAAAGCGTATCCATCTGTTAGACACCTGTCGTTCAAAACCACTGCTGACTCAGTAGCAGCTCAGTGAATATGTTTCAGGAAAAGAAGTGACATGGTATGAAGGTATTTATAGCAAATACTACATCAATGTCAACGGACTTTGTTGAAGGTCCTGGCATTCATGTGAACATTCAGGTGTTGGACAACTCATCCTAAGTTAATAGAATTGCAGATTGTCATGTTTGCAAGAAACAAGACAGTGAAAATTTCCCTGTCATGAAGACGCTTCCATTGCAGAAAACCATTATATTATATGACCATGACAAAGTGTTGACAGCCAAGACCCTGTCAATAAATAAGCCTGCTCTTTATTAAAAGCTTAACCATATCAACAATTATTTGTTTTACTTTGTTAAATAACAACACTTTAAAAAAGAGGTTATTACTAGATTAGAGCATATAGACTGTCCAATATACAAGTCCCTGTGAATGAGTTGCTACTATAGAAAAGTATTGCAAAAAGAATGAGGGGTCCATTGCATGGAGGGAAAACCAACTTCAACCCCAGAACCAGCTAATTTAGCATCCTCAAACGAGAACTGTGTGGTATGGTGAGGGAAATCACTCAACTCAAGAGTGTTTCAGTCCTGCACTTAGTCATAGCATGACCTAATGACTCAAAGTTCTGATACTGTTCTCTGTTGAAGATGTGTCATGTCAGTGCCAGAATCAGCAAGAAACTCCACTTCCCAGAACACAATGCAGCCTACAACATGGCCACCACAGACTACAAAATCCCAGCACAGCAGTCCACAGTCATGTTCACAGTCACCCAAGTTCTAATCATACACATCTGATCACAATCACACACATCCTTTATACTGTGCTTTGATATTCTGGGTTTTGATTTTGCCTTGTTGTCTGGTTTTTGGAATTTTTGGAATTGCCTTTGTAGTATTGTTTGCTGATCACCCTACATTCTGCCTGTTCTTGTTTGTTTTTTTTTCTTCTTCATGTTTTAGATTAGATTACTTCGCCAAACTCATGGATGCAGTAGGAGACCAAGACTGGCGAAACGCCAAGTTGACCATGCGCACCAGCGCTATCTCCACTGACTTCATTGAATCGAGCTACTGCCTAGTGGGCCTTATTCTTTATCAGCTTGATTTCATGCTCTCATATAGGCCAGGCTCCAAGAACAACAAAGCAGATTCGATTCCCTGTCATGCCTGCATCCAACAGAACCCAAAGAACAAAGAGAAGAGCATATATTACCTCCCTCCTGCTTCATGGGAGCTATATCTTGGGACATCAACAAGGAAATAACCCACACACCAGCTCAACAAATTTCCCCCTCCTGTTCTCCAGATAAAACATACCTGTATGTTCTACCAAACCTAAGGGGCAAACTGATCACATGGGCACACATGACCCCCCCCCCCAACAGGACATCCAGGCATGGATGAGAAAATTATGGCCTAACATGGTGACTGAAGTACCATGCACACTTTCAGCTTACCCACACCCCAACAGCCCTGGTCTCACCTTACCATTGACTTCATCACAGTCCTTCCAAAGTCACAAGGAAATACAGTCATTATGGTCATTGTAGATCAATTTTCAAAATCCCTGCATCTTCTCCCACTGGCTGGTTTTCCCACCTCCTTTGAAAACGGAGTTATTCTTCACAAACATGTTCCGCTACTATGGAGTCCATGAAGGCATTGTAAGTGATCGAGATACTCAAATTCAGGGTCTGGGGCGGCTTTATGGGGAGACCATTAGCATCTGATCTTCACCCTTAGACAGCCCTGGGGGAGGGGGGGTTCTATCATTTTAGTGCCAGAATCAGCAAGAAACTCCACTCCAGAACACACTGTGGCCTAGAAACATGGCCACCATGGACTACATGGCACTTCTTTCCACATCATGTTTACAGTCACCCGAGTTCTAATCATGCACACCTGACACCAATTACACACACGCCCTTTAAATATGGATTCTCACCAAAGATGCATCATGAAGTAACACTCACTGTACCTTTACCTGTCTTTCCAAGCCTTGTATTCTGTGCTTTGATATTCTGGTTTTTCCATATGGGACCACGCACAAACGTATCTACCTAACACAACCAGAACCATACATGCATTAGTGCAAGACACCAGTAATAGTACTGTATTGCTGGTGTTTTGCTCTAATGCATGTATGGTTCTGGTTCTGCTATTGTTAATAAAAAACAATATTAATGTTTTGTTTTATTGCAATGCAACATACAAAAAATGGGCTTAGCAATTATTACTTTAATATTTTCTCTTTTTCACAGCACTTCGTACTTTGAGGTGGATGGGCTACAACAGCAGAAGACCACATTGGGTTCCAATTCTGTCAGCTGAGAACATAAAGCTGAGGCTACAGTGAGCACAGACTCACTAAAACTGGACAAATGAAGGCTGGAAAAACTTAGTCCGCTCTGAATGAATCTCAAATTCTGATGAGGCACACAAATGGTAGGGTCAGAATTTGTCGCCAACAGCATGAATCCATGGACCTAACCTGGTGTGGAGAATATTTTTTTGGCACATTTTGGGCCCATTAATCCAATCAATCATTGCATGAATGCCACAGCTTAGTATTGTTGTGGACCCTGTGCATCCCTTCATGGCCACAATTTACCCATCTTCTAATGGCTACTTCCAGCATGATAATGCACAATGTCACAAAGCAAAAGTCTTCTTAAATTGGTTTCATGAAAATGACAATTATTGCAATGTTCCTTCCCAGTCACCAGATCTGAATCCAATAGAACAGCTTTGGGATGTGATAGAATGGAAGATTTGTAGCATGAATGTACACCTGAAAAAGCTGCAGGAATTGCATGACCGGAATCTCAAAGAAATGTTTCCAACATCTTGTGGAATCCATGCCATGAAGAATTTTTTCTGTGTGCAAATACCCAATATTAGTATAGTGTTCCTATTAAAGTCTTCAGTGATGTAAAAACACATTATATGTAATTCTGATCGTATCAACATTGGTATCAAAGGGCTTTTCATGCCAAATTTGCTTCTACCTGAAAGCAAACTCAGTTGTATGTTCCCTAAATGGTTAGGCTGATCAAAAAACTCCCACAACAGACAAACAAAATACACATTATTTTTATTTATGTACCACATTTTATACATAAAGGTAGTTTTCTGTTTTAATAAGATCTGCTTAAAAATAATCAAGATCTATTTAAATAGTACCTTCAGCAACATTAAATGTTTTAAGGGCTGATTAAGAAAAACAAAATAAAAACCTAATGGCAGCTTATGGCAGATTTATAAATTAAATTCAGCACATTTATTCTAGTTAAAATTAGAGATGAATGAGTACATTGGCTACTCTGAATTTAATTTAGGTAAGAATCCTAGGCCTTTCCTCTTTAAATTCAGTTAAATGACCAATTCAATTTCTTTAGTATTAGTAGTGCATCCAACTGAGAATTTCTTTGGACATACAGTCTATAGGGCTCACATGGTGACACAGATAAGTTCATCTGGGTGTTGTCTGGAACAAATGTGGTAAGTGATTGTGATGAACACTAGAGGGGAGCTAAGTTTTTGCTTGGCAGTCTTTGGTATCCATAGAGACTTTAAATTAAAAATTGTGTTCGGGGACAGGGAAGGAATGTACAGTACTGTGCCAAGGTCAGAGACCAAATGGTCATTCGGTATTTAGTCAGTATTAAAGTTCAATATTACAAATAAAATATTTAATGATTTCATACTCTTTTTATTGCTTGTGGATAGTTATGAGTATCAAGTGCTTGAATGTTGGTTGCAAAAAGTTATGGGGTGGATGCAGACTTTTGACCCAACCAAGTTGCACATCTGCCTACTTATACAAATTCAGTCAGTGTAATAAATTTTCTATCTTAGAATCCAAGTGTGCCCGCATGCACCAGCACTTTCTGCATTTTCTGCATTACATCATTATGTCATGCTCCGTGCATGTACATGTCTTTGGAATGGGGCTGATGTGAGGGAGTGATCTTTTTCACTGGCTAAGTCTAGAGGAAGTTAGCAAGTTGCCAGTATCACTTACAGCTGCTTTCACTGTCATCTGTGGTTAATGGAGCTTTTTCTGAGCTGCTTATCAATATCTACAGAGCTGCTTGAGTTTAATCATGTCCTGCCAGACCGCCTGTTTGGAAGACTAGGGTTGCCTTTTGGACTTTCATGGGGGTTTTAGCAGGTTTAGTATTTTAAGATATTTTTTCTATTCAAAATGATTTAACAAAAGAGTAAAAGGTAGGTATTAATCCACCGAAAAAAGGAAGAAAAAAAGTCACTTAACACTTTTAGATATTTCAAAGTATCACTGCAAAAATAATTATTGTACCTAACATCTTTCTTTCACAATTTCAGGTTTTACACACAAGCATTGATGGAGCATTTCTGTTAAATGAACAATATATGTAACATTTATTGTATTTATACACTATATCTACTCAATTTTGGAACATTATTTCAAAACAGTGTCGAATGATGCATGTTGGTTGTGCATGCTTTGAAACATACTGTATTACACACTGCAAATGTGACTCAAAATACTAAACACAAACTTTACAAAGAATTTTCTTATTATTAAGTAGAAATTAAATTTTAATGAAAACAAGAACATGAATAATGTCACACCAATGTTATCAATCATATCAATAAATTGTAGTAATTGTATCAATATTAAATAGTATTCAAGATATAGCACATTTGGTAACACAGCCCTCTTCACTAGAATTGTTCACTAGACTAAGCTTCACTAATGGTCTCAGTTTTTATGCTGGTGTTTATTACTGTTGCCGGACTTCCCTCTACCTCTGTAGTTTCTTCCTCTGGCCCCCACTCCAACTCAGCTGTGGCATCCTGATATTGCTGGTACTCAGATACTAGATCATTCAGGTTGCTCTCAGCCTCTGTGAACTCCATCTCATCCATGCCCTCTCCCGTGTACCAGTGCAGAAAAGCCTTGCGGCGAAACATCATGGCAAACTGCTCCCCAACTCGCCGGAAAATCTCTTGGATGGCTGTGTTGTTTCCAATGAAGGTAGATGCCATTTTAAGGCCGCGTGGTGGGATGTCACAAACAGCCACTTTAACGTTGTGGGGGATCCATTCCACAAAGTAGTTACTGTTCTTCTGCTGAACAGCGAGCATTTGTTCATCCACCTCTTTAGTGGACATACGACCACGAAAAACTCCGGCAACAGTAAGGTAGCGGCCATGCCGTGGGTCACATGCCGTCATCATGTTCCGGGCATCAAACATTTGCTGGGTGAGTTCGGGAACAGAGAGGGCCTGGTATTGATGACTTCCTCGTGGTATGAGTGGAGCAAAGCCAGGCATAAAGAAGTGAAGGCGGGGAAAGGGCACCATATTGACAGCCAGCTTGCGGAGGTCAGCATTCAGCTGACCAGGGAAGCGCAGAGAGGTTGTGACCCCACTCATAGTCATAGACACAAGATGATTGAGATCTCCATATGTTGGCGTGGTGAGCTTAAGTGTACGGAAACAGATATCATAAAGAGCTTCGTTGTCAATGCAGAATGTCTCATCTGTACTCTCAATCAGTTGGTGAATGGAGAGTGTGGCATTATATGGCTCCACTACCGTGTCAGAGACTTTAGGAGAGGGCATGACACTAAAGCTATTCATGATTCGGTCTGGGAACTCTTCACGAATTTTGTTGATGAGGAGGGTGCCCATGCCTGAGCCAGTACCACCACCCAAAGAGTGAACAAACTGGAAGCCCTGCAGGCAGTCGCAACTTTCAGCTTCATTACGGACGCGGTCTACTACTTGCTCAACCAACTCTGCCCCCTCTGTGTAGTGACCTTTTGCCCAGTTATTTCCAGCTCCAGAATTACCTGTCAATTAATGAGGAAATCAGTTACATCAACAGAAACAGAAACCAAGGCCTCTACTTTGTAATACATAATTGTATGGTAACCCTTAGGTATTATGTATCTAAATATACATAATAAGGTTGTTGTTCCTCTTTCGGCTCCTCCCGTTAGGGGTTGCCATAGCGGATCATTGGTCCATGTATTTGATTTGGCACAGTTTTTACATTGGATGGCCTTCCTGATGCAACCCTCCGCAATTTTTATCCGCACACTATTGCACGCAACCCCAGTGGCTGGGGCTGGTTCCCTGGCCAGGAATCAAACCCAGGCCACAGGGGTGAGAGCGCTGTGGCCTAACCACTAGCCCTCCAGGGACCAATAAATATACATAAGAAGGTAAAAAAAAAAAAACAAAAAAAAACACGGAGCTTTATAGCATATTCAGTTCTGTATGTTATTTATTGCATTATGACTCAATTTCTGAGCTACTTGTCATGTTGGCTGCTGAGGTAAAACAATGTATCATACTAGATTTTACTGCCATTGAGAAATCTCTTTGTAAATAAAGGGCTTTTACACTTTGTCTCACCATGTATGAAATTGTCAGGTCTGAAGAGTCCTCCAATGTGACTTCCCCTCACACTGTCTATTGTTCCTGGTTCCAAATCCACCAGCACTGCCCGGGGGACATACTTCCCACCTAAGAACACACAGCAAGAAATATTCATGAGTACAATCTTAATTAGAGTAATTACGATGTTGTTTTAACATTGAATTACTCATTTCTTGCAAAAACATTTGATTCTTAATAAAATGGTACAGGCTTTAACAAGCTGTTATGGCATAGGCAAAATGCCAAAATTTCTAACCTTGCCATTCCAATACTAAAGGCCAATTGTTTAGTTTTTGCTATACATGGAAGACATTTGGGTTTGAGATCAAAAGATGAATATGAGACTATAGAATTTCAGATGTTATTTCCTGATATTTATATATAGATGTGTTAAACAGCTTAGAACATAGCACCTTTGGTGGCAGACCACCCAATTTTTCGGTGAGCAAAATTATACCAACAGTATGCTTGCAATAATTACATCAAGCCAAGCCTTTTCCAGGCTTGTACTGCAGTTGCTTGTACTTCTTTCAGTTGTTGGTTGTTTTAGGGTTTATTTCCCTTCAGTCTCCTCTTCAGGAGGTGAAATACTTGCTCAATTGGGTTAAAGTCTGGTGATCAACTTGGCCATCTAAAAGCTTCCACTTTTTTCCCCCTGATGAATTCCTTTGTTGTGTTTGCAGTGTGTTTTGGGTCATTGTCTTGCTGCATGATGAAGTTCCTAATCAATTATTGAGTTTCTCATAAATTGGTAATTTGTAAATTGCATTCTGCTGCTACCATCATGAGTAACATCATCAATAAATATTAGTGAGCCCGTTCCAGAAGTAGCCATGCAAGCCCAAGCTTGACCGATGAGCTTGTATGTTTTGGATCATGAGCCTTTTCATCACTTTGGTAGAGGTTCCATCTTGGTTCCAGAACTTTTGTGGCTCATCTCTGTATTTCTTTATGAATTCCCATCTGGCCTTCTTACTGCTGATGAGTGGTTTGCATCTTGTGGTATGGCCTCTATATTTCTGTTCTCTAAGTCTTCTTCGAATGGTTGAATGTGGTACCTTAACCCCTGCACTGTGGAGATTGTTGGTTATGTCATTTATTGTGGTTTTTGGGTTTTTCTTCACAGCTCTCACAATGTTTCTGTCATCAATTGCTGTTATTTTCCTTGGTCCACCTGTTCGATGTCTGGTCGTTAGTAAACTAGTGGTTTTTTTTTTGTTTGTTTTGTTTTTTTCAGGACATTCCAAATTGTTGTATTCGCTATGTCCAATGCTTGTGTAATGGCTCAGATTGATTTTACCTATTTTCTCAGCTTCATAGACAGCTCTGTGGTCTTATTGCTGGTTATTTCTTCAGATACCATTGACACTCAATTGAGCTATTATTTTATTATCATTGCATAGCAAAAACAAAAGAATTGGCCTTGCTGTTCCAATACCTTTAGAGGGGATTTTATGTATCTGTTTTGTGCTCCAAATATCTGTATTTGGATTTGAAATGGATTTGGAACACTTTATTAAGTGTGAAGTCTATCACTATGCCCCTGTAAACACTGAAAAACACTGAATAAAACAGGGCTGCTGGAAAAAGAAGTATTTTCCATTCACAAAATATAACAACAAATAGCAGTTTGCAGAACATAACTTCTACAGTTCAGTCAAGTTCTAATGTGACTTAATAAGCTAACTATTTTTCAACATCTTTCCCAGGGAACTGTTGTTTATATTTGACAACAATAGTCACCTAAAATATTTTTACAAATAATTTTACTTTAATTCTTAGAATTGTTACATTCCAGAAAAATTTGCTGGGCAGACTATTACAATCTCCTATGAATCTGGGATGCAGTGCTTCTGCTAGTCAAAATGTGGTCCTTTAAATATAGTGACAGCTGTATAAATTAAGGCATATTTTGTTTGTGACGTTCAGGCCAGATTGTATAGAAATATGGTTTATTTTGGAGCTCAGTAAAGCAGTTGGGCTACTGGAGTAAACCACTGATGATAGACAAAAAAATGAATAGTGCACTCCTGCCTATATCAGAATCTATAATAATGTACATCTATTCAGTTACATTGATGTGCAAAATGCTTCTTAACTGAGGGGGTGATTACCCAGGTTATGAAAATTACACTGACAATGAAATTGACATTGGGGTATTCAAGTCTAGAGGGAGGGGGTGTCAAGAAAACAAGCTAAGTTCAAGAAGCAGAAATGGCATTTTCAGAATAAAAATCACTCAATATGTGTTTCATAGACACTTAGGAATAATAATAATAATAATAATAATAATAATAATAATAATAACAAGGATATAGACACTTTACCCAAATATTTAATTACAGAACAACATAAACTGTTCTAAATTTAAATCTCTTACCGTTTGCTTCATTAAAGTAGACACTGACCCTCTCCAGCTGAACGTCCATGTCCCCCTCATAGTTTCCCACTGCATTGATACCATGTTCGTCACTGATAACTTCCCAGAACTTTAAACACAAATAGTGTTCAAATATAATACTTGAAACAAACACATCAACTTCAGGCACAGAATTTATTAATGTAATGTATAATGAATGCACACTAAATATGCTGGTATTCGCAAACTTGTGTAGTTAATCATTCTTTTGGTAAATTTTGGGTTATCTAAAATACCATTTTTTTTTTCGTCCAAAACATAACGCTGATGTAATCCATGGCATCACCCTAAGGAAAACCATGTTCACTGTTCATTATGAAGCTATCTATTTAATTTCCTGTCAACTAGCATATAAACTACTCCATACTTCTCTTTGATAAAGGCACCACAGCCTTTCAAGCTTCTTCCTCATGTTTATCTTCCAGTAGGCTTGGATGAAGGGAACACCCTGCCACTTTGCATAGGCATTATACTAACCATATTTTATAATATAATATAAATATAATTACACCTATGTCAAAAAGTCAGTTGATTGGTATGTTTAACCAGACATACAAAGACAAACTATATGTCATACATCAGATGCCTACTTCAGCTTTTCATTTTAATCAGATTTTCATTAATACTGCAAACTCTAGATTCAGTTTTAATTAACTGTTCAACATAATAAATGAAAGTTCAAAAATTTGCATGTTTTCAAAAATGGCCAAAAGTTGTTTTTTTTTAATCTGTGTTTTGGTAGTGTATTTGAAAATACACTACTGGCAGGTGAAATTAAAATGACAAGTTTGTTATCACATACCTTTGAACTGATCTGATTACCGCACTGTCCGATCTGAAGATGAACAATCTCACGCATGGTGATGAGACTCACACTCCTAAGCAGAACATAACTGTGAGAGCCCAGTGTGAGTATTATACCAATGATGATGTCATTATCAGGGAGTCTCCCCACTCTCCTGTCAATTTGTATACAGTAAGGCTATTGTAGTCACTTTTGGTTATTAAGAGATAATGGCATTTTATTATAGTGGTATATAATGAATGCATATTTTACCATTTCTAAAATGTTGATACTTGTGAATTGCAGACAATAATATTATTAAACAATAATATTACTAATTCAAGTAATCCACATTATTAGAAGTGTGTTGTTAAAGGGCATCACCACGTATATTTTGAGTGATATTATAATGCTATTTGTCTTTATAAATGAGAGTGAAAAAATAATACTGATGCCCTGGCATTTTTGCTTTCTAAGTGAATACAACATGAAGAAAAATGTTGGCGAGTGTACGTGAGAGGCCTTTCTGCCCATCGTGCCTATGTATGATAAGACTATCTGGGACATTCAGACTCAAACTTGTGTCACATTCATTCACCACAATACCACCACTTGTCACCAGAGCTCTCAGTTTCTGGAGTTCAGAACATGTTTCTGTGGTAATTGGTTGCCTTCACCACACCTACTTAGTGCTTGTGTCCCTTGGCATGGGCAGTAACACCTATCCTGCCCAGCCTCACCTTTGCTCAGCTCATGGCCACACATTGTCAAAGAAATTAAATAGGGCATTGGACATAAAATATGCATCAACCATCAACCTTTTGGCTTGTCCTCAAACTTACAACGTCCTGCTGCACTCTCACATAAACCAGGTGGCATTGATTGCAGACAACAGAAATAATCCTAGATTCTTATTTAATACTGTAGCAAAATTAACCAGGAATAAGACTACAAGAAGAAACACACACACAATCATTATATAGCAGCGATGACTTCATGAATTTTTTCAATGGTAAAATTGGAAATATCAGGCAAGAAAATCAGACTATTAATTTAAAACAGTTTTATAACTAACTCTGTATATGATAATATAATAATATTAGATCAACAATTACAACGTTTTACTCCCCTTGAAGAGACTGAACTAATTTCACTAATT
>CM074946.1:3090094-3127266 GCA_037577455.1 Pangasius macronema
GGTCTTAAGATTTTGATCAGGAGTGTATTTGTTTAAAAATATCTTTTATTTAAAAGAACCATTGTTTCCACTATTTGTTACAGATTGTGCTGTTGCTATTTTTCCAAAGTCCATTCTAATAAATAAAATCTTTATAAATAAATTGTGTAATTTTTCAATTGAATTATGTAAAAACAAAAAAATCGAAATCGAGAATCGTTCATAAAGTTGAAAAGAAAAATTGAGTTGTTTTTTTTGTTGTTGTTTTTTTTTTTTTTTTTTTTTTGTTTTTTGGCAATATCGCCCAGCCCATACTGAGCTGACGCTCTCTAGCAACCACCTAACAACACCCTAGGAACCACCTGTGATACCATAGCAACTGCCTAGGAATTGCTTAGGCTGCAAACTTTTTTAGGTACGGTAATTAAAGCAATTTCCTTTCTGTCTATTTCCTTACTACTCACTACCACAATTTGTCTGTGTTCCTGATAGAAATTATGTTATTTTGTAAATACATAAATACTTGAAGACCATAATGGTTTGTGGTGTCATGACCAAAGATGACTTCATTCTATAAGAAATAATAAGAAATTATTTTCTATACTCATAAAACTTTCTTCTATTCTAGTCAAGTTTATTCTACTCTCTTCAATTTCTGAAGTGTCTTCAGAAAGTATTCCTTCTTCATGGAACACAATTTGGTATGCGACTGATCAATGACAATTCAACAAATGTGAATGTGCGAATTTCTGTTGACTTTGACTATTGTTAGCTACTTAATATTGAAAGAGTTGGCAATACTGCTACTATATTTTTAGCAAAACATAACATTTTTAATATTCTTGTGAGTAATCACAAGAATATTCTTGTGAGCAATAGATATACTATATTTAGCATATTTAGAGGAGATACCACAAGGGAGTCTAAATCTGTGACTGGTGACTCATTAGGTTTATGTTTGTCATAGAAGTACAAAATATGAATTGTATAAAAGCAGGAAAATTTGGTGACTTTCCAAGGTTTACATGTATTTCGGCAGAAGTTCTACCCATTTAGATGCAAAATGGCCTGTCCTAATCTTGGGATAAACTTGCATTTGCCTTAGTTTCACCAACCACAAAGCTGATGTGTGTGCTGGTCCCTCTTTTGGCTTTTATTAAAATAACTGGGTGAGAGCTGTGCCCATCCACGCAGGTGACAAATTAAACAAAAGTGTCTTAGTGTGGGTCTTGGACCACCATGAGCCACCAGTGCAACTTGAGTGTGCCTTGGCATAGATTCCTCACGACTCTGGAACTGCACTGGAGGGATGACTGCCATTATTCCAAATGTTATTTTCTCAATTGGTGTTTTGCTGATGATGGTGGAAAATGTTGTTTAACACATCAGTCCAAGTAGAGCCAAACCATGGCAGCAAAATGCCTGCCACACCATAACAGCCACTAATTCTTTCTTTAATTTGTCTTATGTCTTTCATATATGAAGGCTTAACCAATCCATGCTTCTGTTTGACAGGTGTAGCATACTGGTAGTCTTGGCTAGTGAGATGTTAGGACCATGCCCAGACAGTTCTCAGATCAGTATGATCAGTGAATTAATTTGGACAGTGTTTTACGATATCTTGATTTTTTTTTTTCCTTTGAAACCTTCATAGATGCTTAATATAGTCCATGTTTGGTACCATACAATCATTTTGCAATATGCTCCCTATGGAATTAAGTGTATTTCTAGACTGGGGATTGAATGAACTGTAAATTGCACTGTTAATTTATTCAATGACCTGATCTCCCTTTTTCTTCACCCATGCTTTGAATCTCCTTCTTTTCTTTAGGAGCTGGAGAATCGGGCAAAAGCACTATAGTCAAACAGATGCGCATTTTACATGTCAATGGCTTCAATGCTGAGTAAGTGCCATTTCCATGTCTACTTTTTGCATGATCTATGATATGACAAACATGTGGTAAACAATAAGAAACTGTCATTGTATTATAACCTTCAATGCCAACATTTCTTCTTACCATCATAGCACACATAAAGCTTAATACAGCTATAATTCATGTCATTATTAGTTATTAATTTCTTCTTTTTTTGTGAGGGTAGGAATGCACAGATCTGACCCTGAATATTGTTATTGTGCTGATATTGGTCTCAAATGCTGGTGACATACTTTCTGATCTGATCCAGTGACATATACATATTTTACATAGTCAATGTCTTGCACCTGAACATAGGACGCAATTTGTTTTAAAGCATGCTGCCATTGTGCCTGTGACGTTTCAGATAACTTAACAACAGAAGCTTGCAGAGAGCAGGCTAATCATTGTATGGATGTCTGTTTTGGATCGCTATCAGTTTCTTGTGAGTAATAGACATAAAAAATTGAGCACACAGTACTCCTCCAGTAAGATTTCAGTACTACTCTAGTGTGAAAATGGTGGGTAATAGTGTACTACCATACGGCCATTTTTCCCATTATTTTTTGCGAGTTTGGGCAGGTGGAATGAAATGAGGCAGTGGGCTTGGAGTCTGACCCGTGATCTAGTGCAATGTTTTTAGCTTTGTTTGTGTAAAGAATCTTCCTCATGAATCACAAAATGACTCTAATTAAGTATGTATATTGATTATCTCTTTTCAGGACGTTTATTGGCAGTTTGTGTTCATTTAGGATGTAAATACTATTAAAGACACTGTTGAAAATGTATTTATATTACAAAAAATTGATATAGATTTTTTTATTATGGGGTAATATTGTTCCTTATGGTAAATATACTATGGTTCACCTCTACTTGGAGTAAATTTCTGTCAGAACACCTGTTATTGTGTATGGAAGCTCTTATGCGCTGCTGAACTAAATGAAATCTGCTTAATTGCCAGCTCTGAACATAAGACCTAAATGAACAGTTGTATTGCCCTGGTAACAGTGATGATGGCAGACCTGTGTGTAGCATTTATAAATGTGACTCTGCTTCTTGGCCGATAAAATATTTTAACTACTTTTAAGCTACTTGATTTAAAAATAGCCACCATGGGTGGCACCAATCCCCCCCCACCCTCTCTCTCTCTCTCTCTCTCTCTCTCTCTCACACACACACACACACACACTCTCTCTCTCTCTCTCTCTCTCTCTCTCTCTCTCTCTCTCTCTCTGAATTGGCCATTGATATATTTTTATGGTGTTAGCCTTAGAATTGATGCTGTACTGTATGTCGTCTTGCACATTTTGTCACTTCCACCGACACAGCTTATATGACGTTTATTTGACAATTTTGACAGTTTATTAAACTCAACGTGATTGAACTGTGTATTTAACTTCACGTTTCCTGATGAACAGATTTGCCCTGCCAGTTGCAATTGGTCACATATTGTAAGCCATCAGGATGGAGCAAATCTTTAGCGTTTAAGAAACCCCAAATTGAGAGTGAAGCTTGCAACCCCAAATTGAGCATGAAGTTTGAAACGACCCCAAATTGAGCATGAAGTTTGGAACAACTTAATGCTCGTCTTAGCCAGTCACTCAGCACCAAGCTTTGATTCCACACAGCTATTACAACAAAACTCTGTCAGAGCCACGGCCAACTGGAGGCTAATAAAACGGCATTCAAAAAAAAAAGTGTACTGTTTCTTTTCTCTTCAATGGCCAAATTTTAAAATAATAATAATAATTTAATTAATAGTCTGTCAGTCAAATTCACCAGTCTTCAAACATGTTAAGCATGCGTTCAAATTTATCCATAAGTCAGTGGCTTTCGACAGCATAACGAAATTATAGTGCTTTAGTTCTCTCTCTGTAGCCAAACCTGATTTGCAATAACAAGCCTTCCTGGTCCTAAAATGTTTAAGGTCGTATGGAGGTATCGGGAAAATCGGTTAATAATATCGTATTCAGTGACCAAGTAGAGAAGAAATCACTAATTCAGTACTGTGGCCAAAACTTTGTGGTTTCGGTTGATACACAAGAAAATATTTGTAATATAATTTTAAAATCGGATGGGCTGAGTTAGTTCATGTTTATTTTCTCACTAGCTAAAATAACTGCTAAGACTGTCTCCTTACTGTCAGATCTGCTTGCATCTAAATTTGTTCTAC
This sequence comes from Pangasius macronema, assembly GCA_037577455.1. Lineage (NCBI taxonomy): Eukaryota > Metazoa > Chordata > Actinopteri > Siluriformes > Pangasiidae > Pangasius > Pangasius macronema. The sequence goes on from CM074946.1 coordinate 3,094,160, forward strand.
ATTCAATTTAAAATACATAATAACATTTACTTAACTTCGTGGTTTCTTTTTCAATAAGAAGAACTTATTGAAATCATTCTCATGGCTGGATCGGGAAGCTGTTGCAAGGTTGTGATGGACATGCAATTAAATGCATAACACCAGATGTGTTAACACGAGTGATCTGGACATGCCAAGATAGAAGTATACTTGCTTTTAACTGTGCGTACACAAGATGGCTTCCAAGCGTATTCTGAGGTTTTTGAATTTTTAAAAAAAAACCACTCATGTAGCCTTCAAACCTTCTAAAAGGTATTTTATAGCTAATTATACAGACAGATACTATCCAAGAATTACAGTTTAATCTAAACATAGATAGCTTGCTTCGGTTTTCTTTAAAAAAAAACTAAAACAAAACAAAACAAAAAAACTAGATAACCTTGCTTGTTTTCTGTAATTTTAGCTACTTAGATTGAGATAAAATATTTACATGTAGTTGACTTGTTAATTCAGGTTTTGTTTTTCCAAATAAGTCTTAGTCTTGGTTTTCCCATTGGACAACTATCAGTTTTCTTACCGTCTCTTTGTAAAAAAAAAAAAAAAAAAAGACTTGCGAATACTAGCAACCACTGCCAAACGTTTGTCATGACATTCCATTCTGCTGTCATTTCTGGGGTCGAAAAAAGGATCTGTTTTAGATGGGGAAACTGAGACAGTAGTAATGCATATTGGTTGATCAATTGTATTCACTTAATGCTCAACCATAGATCAAGGATTACATCCTTCAACACTACCAGTATATTAAGGCCACACTTTATTTAAACAGATAATTTAACATCATGTAACTGTCTGATGCAACATGTTTTTAGGCTTATCAGTAATACAGATGTGGTGTTCTTCACGGACCCCAGGCTGTTATATCTCTCATTCCTATAACACTACTTTTGACTCTACCGTGCTCTAGAAAACATTTTCTGAAAACATAGTTTGAAAACAGTGACTTTGGTGTGAAGCAGTGATTCTGGAAGTCCTGAGTAATTCATGCTCCAATGAAGTCAGCTTGGTGCACACTACAGCCCTGTACAATTTGCTCTGGTTCACTTCGTGCTCACTTGCTTTTTTGTTTTTCTTTGGTGCGGTCGACTTCAAATGTGGTCTGGACGTGGTGGGACCCATTTGAGTGGCCTGCTGTCACAGTAACACATAATAGTTGTTAATGGAATATTTTTAAACAAGATATATTAAGCGAATGCAGAACTACTGATTACACTTACTTTTGTGGGATTTTTTTCCCCCTACCTTTTTAGTGTCACAGTGGGAAATCACCTATATTCCAGTTTCACTTTGAGTACTGTAGACTTCTCTCTAATCATAAAGACCCTGATGCTCATACTGAACATCCGTTCAAAAATTCTCATTACTTTTTGACTTTATAGTACGTTTCTGGAAGAGTAATGATTTATATCCCAGTATTTGGAGTCACCCAGAAGACGATGGGTTCCCTATTGTCTGGTTCCTCTCAAGGGTTCTTCCTTATGTTGGATTGATTATTAGGGATCTAAATCTATATCTGCGCTGAACTGGATCTAAATCTATTAAAGCGGTAAAGTTGCTTTATGACAATGTCTATTGTTAGAAGTGCTATATAAATTCATTTTAATTTCTAAAATGAAATAAAACGAATTAAACTGGTATAACTTACATTAAGGATAGTATACCATCACACCAGTATAGCACTAAAGGTGGTATTATTTTTGGTTATTTTTGGTTTCAACTGGTGTTGAGATTGAGATTGGTGTTGATAGATCGAATTGACAGCTAGTGACAAGAGGCAGAATGGGCTATTGTGCGTTTGTGCAAAGCTTTTTTGACCCAATCATGTGCACATTAAACCCTAGAATCTCATGAGCAGCAAACAGCAAGTCCTATTTTGAATGTGTATATTGACTGGATGACAATAAAGAAAATTGCTTGATTTGAAAAATGGGCACCTTGAATACGCTGATGACTGACAGTCTGTTTGTTTCGCAGAGAGAAAAAACAGAAAATTCAGGATATTAAGAATAATATAAAAGAAGCTATAGAGGTAAGTGTTGATCCTCACAGAACATTAATGAGCTTACAAGTGCTGTAAGAAATGCTATATTAAAAGATGTGCTTTAGTCATGTGAAACCTCTGTTCTTTCTGCAGACTATCGTGACTGCAATGAACAGTTTGGTACCTCCAGTTCAGTTAGCCTGTCCAGCAAACCAGTCTCGAATCGAGTACATCCTCAATTTAACCAATCAAAAAGACTTTGAATTCACTCCGGTAGGTATCATGATCATTTCTTTTGGGGGGCAAGGGTTGGGGAGAGAGAGAGAGAGAGAGAGAGAGAGAGAGAGAGAGAGGAAGAGAGAGAATGCCTTGACTTTGTTGTGTTTTCCATCCTTTCCTGTCCCATCCTTTGGGATGTCACAAATGAATTGAACAGATCTGCCAACCTGAGGGAGCAGTGTATACTCTTGAGGTGTCATGCCACTGCAGTTATTAGCACTGCTAATAACCTCTAAACACTTCCTAGAGAATTTCAGTGTGTTATTCAGGGCCTTCTTGCTCTTTGCCTGCCTAGGCAGGTATTCTTTTCCCGAGAGGACAGAGGGGAGAGACCTTAATTTGCCCTATTGGGTCTCTGACTCCTTTAATTATATTCATATGTTAAGGAAAAGACACACAAACTCCCTCTTCACTCAGCTTAGATTTCGTCTTGCTACTGTTGTTATAGGCAAATACTATTGATTCAGGTAGTCAACATAATTCAAAATTTGGACTTGGGTTTATTATGGCTTCATGTGGCTGGTTAAAATCTAGAAGTATAATAAATATTAAGGACTGTTGCTATACTCATATGTACATGTAAGTACCAAAAGTACTTTCTGACCCATTTGAAGGTCAGTCTCTCTGTTCTTATCTATATCAGAATGGAAGCTGGGTGGTTGATTTGTTTCATAGTACATAGTGGCTTACTGTATATGAATGACTAGACCTATTACAGTCACTAAAGAACAGATAGTATAACTAGAACTTTGCCAGATGTAAAGAGCTGCAATTATGTGGGACATCCGCATACCATCCATTGGAAGTGAGGAAAGTATTGGCAGCTAGCAGACAATTAATTTAGCTAAGTGAATCACTGATTGAAGCAATGTGCATGTTTGTTGCATGAATTTGACTGTGATGGACAGAAATTGGAGCCTAGCAAACCATTATATTGTCTCGGCATACTTTACAGCAGTCTTTAGCTAAGACTAACCACCTAGCTACCATGCCTTTTAAGCCTTAGGTTTTGTACACTGTTACAATTCGAGTACATAATATATGTTAGTTAATGACTTGGTCTTAAACTTAAATCAGACCAGCACCAATAATGTTGTAGTATTTCCTTCAACAGCACATCCCTTTGTTAAGCTATAATGCAAAAATGCTCAAAATAACACCATATACAGGACAAAAGTCTGAGGTCATATACCAAGCATAAGGTCGTGATCATGTGTAGGGGAGGAGCTAAGGTCAGATAAGTGTTTCTGAGGAACTACGAGCTTGTTTGAGCTGAAGTTTGGCATGCTGCATCTATGTAATCTAATCTGTAAGTGGATCGCTTGCTGCTGCTCAGGGTGGATTTGCCCTAAAGATGATTATGGATATTCTCACTTGGACAGCCTAATAAGTGCACTTGCTAAAACTATGCTCAAGTCTCATTCATTATTATCATTATCCTTATTACTTAAAAAAACATAGCTGCCATCGTCCAGTCAGCTTTAACAGGCGTTTGACGGGGTTAATATTGAGCTATCATAACAAGACTTGGTAGGTTTGGGTAGGGACCCACTTCTATCTAATGTGATCTTGCTAGTTTTGCCCACTTGGGGGGCGCTGTTCATGTTTGTGCACACAAAATCAAACATATCTCCTGGAAAATAAACGTGTACGGTGAAAATTCTTTTATAGTTTGATTGTTTTGCTCAGACTATAAAGTCTATAAAGTAGTTCTACCCACTTATATTTGTGATATTTTGCATAATATGTTAAACCTACTTTTGTTAACTAGTTCTAGGGTTTTTGGTCTATCTTCACACTTGTGGTGTTAAATTACTCAGCAGAGTGTGAGGCTACATTTACACAACAACGATGTAGTCAAAAATGGAAAAGTTTTTCTCTTGCGTTTTCAAAAAGTTTCACGTATACACATATCCGTGATAACAGCCAAAAACACTGTATTACTGCGCATGTCTTCATACCTAACACGTACTACGCACGTGCATGAAGTCACTGTTTTCAAAGATTCCCGTATTGGGTGTTTACATGGACACGATAACAGCAGCGTTTTCAAAAAACTGCACTTTGAAACCCGTTTTCAAAAATATGCGTTTTCAGTCCCCAAAAAGCAGTTGTCGTGTAAATGAGCAGGCAAAACACATAAAAAGTTTCCCGTTTTTGGCTGAAAACATTGTTGTGTAAATGGCCCCTAAATCTCAGTAATGATCAAAAACATCTTGGCATTTGTTAACAATATGCCCACGATATGCTGAGCAATTTTAAGGAGGTGGAGCTGGTTTTCTCAAACAGCTGTAATTCAGGAACCCAACTCAGTACAAGGTTCTGAGCATGAGCACCAATGAAAGGGGGTGTAGTTAGGTCCAAATAGCTGTTTCTCAGGAACCAAAATCCATTTGAGCTGAACTTTGGTGTGCTGCATCAGTCTGGCTAATCTGAAACTGGATTTTTATTCATCACTGAATTGCTTAAAAAAACACGACTGCCTTCATCTGATCAAAATTTAGCAGGCATTTCACACAACTAGAATTAAACCATCATCACAACACTTGATATATAAAGGCTCTTTATTGTTCTATATATGTTGGCAAGAACCGGCCACTGGGGGAGCTATTTGCGAGGAGTGCTTGGACCCTGCAGCTCACCGCTTGCGGCTACATTTTTATTATTAGTTTATTACCATAAAAATATTATGTCAAACACAAGGAATATCTTGCATGCAGCTCTACACCTAAAATACCAGTTTAAAAAATGCAATGCGTATGTGTAATAAAGTGCGAAATTAATTATTCACATGACATTGATATGAAAACGGGCCACTATATAAATGCATAAACATAATCCTGAATAAGTGCGATTTACCTAGCCTAACAAATAAAACAAACACCGAGCCAAATATTCTGAATTGTTCACGCAATAAGAAAAATGCGCAATTAATAAATGCATAAACATAACAGTGAGATTTAACTGCAGCTAACAAGAACAGAGCTCAAATTATACCCTATAAATCAGTGCGAAATCTGAGGATTTTTTAATTTTTATTTTTTAATTTGCGATGTAGCAAGTGAGTTTGTACGATATACAAAGTGCTTTCTCCTGAACAGTGCACGTGTTTTTGAAAATGTTTGGAGCTGTGTCCAGCTCCTGTTGCTTTCTTTTGAAAAACTCAACAGGCTTGTCTTTATGGCTTGAGTGTTTTGTCTCTAAATGTCTTTTGAATCTGTGGTCTGCATAAACCATGCTTCTCTTCTGTGCAAGTAAAGCCAATTTTATGTAAACCAGGTCATATTTTCATGTACCTTGCATAGTTTTTTCCATTATTCCTGAGGAAGAGGGAATTTCACTCTGTTTATCCATGCTAGCACCAATTGTTTACAGATGAGTTAGTGCCAAAATTTGACTGGCTGCACAACATGACGTGACTGAATCCATTTTTTTAATTGGCTATAACAACAGCTATGGGAAGTGTTCTTTATTTGTTTGTTTGTTTGTTTTTACCTTTTTGAAACTAGAATTTACATTGTCATATTTTTCTACAGTATTCCATTTGTTATGTTCATTCTCATTTGCATTTAGCAACGCTTTTTTTTCTTTCTTTCCAGCAGTCCGCATCCCAATCATAAAGGGCCCAAGACCCACTTTTGGGTTGCAACCCACCAGCTGAGAACCACTGACTTAGAGATTGTAGTATTAATAGTATGTTATGGTTGTCAACTACACTGAAAATAACTTTTGAAAAATGGAATACAAACCTTTAGCTTAGTAGAAAAACCATAGAATGCATGTGACTTACAAGTGGGAAGCTGGAGCTTGGAATGATGTAATGTTTGATCTACAAAGTGGGGGGAAAATATGCTGAACTTGGAGGAACTCTGAGTTGAGGAGATCAAGTTCAGGAATAGGAGTTCTGAGTTGAGGGGGTGTTTCCTTTGATTTTTCCCAGTCTGAGGTCAGGAATTACAAGTTACAATGTGGGCAGCCACATCTCCATTGTTTCCACCGTTACTGTAATCGACTCAGCCAATAACCCAGCAAACAATGCAACAAGGTGATCCAATAAGCACGATCCAGAATTTTGCATAATTTTTTTTTTTTTTTGTTATAAACCTGCCAAAGGTATGTGTAGACATTGAATTAATTTAATTAACTATAGCTTTAGTGTAGCCAGCATGTTTTAACCTCAGATCTAACCTACACCTCTGCATGTTTTTCAGTCTGGACAGCTGAACTCACGGGCTTTTTCTCAACACTTCCTGAAAGCAGCCAAATGCAGGCAAAGGAAGCTTTAAATTTCGCTGCATTGTGGATATATTGAAAAAGATGCCACCTCCATAATAAAAAGCTGTTTGAAAGAATTGGATAAAAGACGCTAATCCTGAGTACAAACCACAAAATGCACCGCTAGAACTCCACTGACACTACAATTAACATTGTGTTCTGGTCAAATGAGACAAAAATCTTAACTTTTTTGTTCATGTATACTATTAGCATTTTGGGCAAAAAAGGGTACTAAAATGAAAAGCACCTGAGACCTACTGTTAAATGTGGTGTTGCTTCATTAAATCTTTGGCTAGTGGTCCGTGGGTGCTTGTAAAGATTGATGGTACCATGCCAGGGAGGCTGGTTGTAGATGGCTCTTTCAAGATAATTACTTCAAACATACAGTGGGGTCCAAAAGTCTGAGACCACTTTTGCTTCTATTTTGCATTCTTTTCTAATTTCATACAACAATTTTTCAATTCAACAGTCATTTTTTTTATTTCAACGATCATTACAAATTATATTATGGACAACTTGAGTGAAAAGTAGAATCTTTGAAATATTTCCATTATTGAAGTTCAGAGTTTCTTAGTATTTGGTACGTCTCCAATGACCGTGTGCACTCGAACTGGCATGGACTCCACAAATTTGTGTAAAACCTTGTGATCCATTTTAGATCAAATCCATCGGTGTGTCGTCTGAACACATGCTTCAGTAGAAGAGATCAGGCATGAGGAAAATCTTTTTGTACAAAGCAGTTAACATGGTCAATATCACAAATTTGCTTACGTTTAACTAGGGACCTAGAAATAGTGCGGAATCTTGAGTATTACATATGCAAGATATTGAACATTTACTTTCTTTGTTAAATATTTCAAAATTCTAAAACCTTTATATTGATGTTTATTTTCAGTTTTACATGGAAAAAAAATACCCAGATTTTCAGTGTGTTCTCAGACTTTTGGACTGAACTGTACACCAAAATCAACACCGGGAAAACAAAAACCAGGGAAAAAAAAATACCGTTCTCTGAAAAATTAATCTCTATATTATCTCTATAATGTTTGAATACTTCGAAAAACCTGTGGTACGGAATTGAAGAGGGCAAACACATGCGCAAGTTTCAGCTTATTAGATAATTAAGGAAAAGGCCCATTGTTGTCATGTTAAAATGATTAACACCCCCCCATTATCAAATGACAGCATTGAGCCTTTTTTTTTTGCAGAAAACATTGCTTAACTTGTGCTTGGAAAAACTATTGTGCTAAAATAAAACTGTACAGCATCCCAAGACCATGGTGCACTGAATTTTATATACATACTGCTCATTTTTATAGTGCCAGTCTGTTGAGGGGATTTTACTGTTAGTTTCAGTGTGAATTTTTTTTTGGAATTGACTGTAGGAAGTGCGTGTTGTTTTGGCATTGTTCCACTGAGGCTGATAACCTACACTATACGGCCAAAAGTTTGTGGACACCTGACCATCACACCCATATGTGGGCCTTCCCCAAATATTTCCACAAAGTTGGAAGCATACATTTGTGTCAAATGTCTTTGCATTACAATTTCCCTTCACTGGACAAAGTGAAGTCCATGAAGACATGGTTTGTCAAGTTTGGAGTTGAAGAATACACACACACACACACACACACACAGACACACACACACACAAAACTAGTCCAACTGGTTGATTTGCTTGACAGAGAGTTATGCATTCAGCGTACCTTGGAATTCAGAGGCTGGGTTAATCTTTTGTTAGCAACAGGCTAGCTCGCTAACTGTGATTGAGTGATGTATATTTTCCTCCTCAAAACATCGAACTGTACAGACAATGTTACACCTTTAGTAAGCTAATATGTCTACATGTTGATTGATCTAACGCCAATACTTAGAGTATTTACAGCATAACTCAAAAGGTAAAGGTAAGAAATGCTAGTTTGTTTACTGCTGATGCTGTGCACAGCCATGTTGATTTGATGTCACTCGCAGAACTCGGGGTTGTGGAGTCTATCCTGAGTTTGTGAATAGGAATTTCGATTTTTCTTTGGTTTTTCCTACACTGCAAATAAAAAAACAAACTAAAAAGAAAAAAAGCTCATTGAATTTACCTGATTCAAGTGTGTACATCGGTTCCACATGATTGAACTGAGTTACATTAACATAATTTGTTTTCATACATCCAACATGATTTGATGATGTATTTTCAAAGCTTTGAATAAAATCAAACTTTGCGCTTTCACCTTAACTGAGCATGAAACCCAGGTCTCTGCCACATTACCATTGCACGATTCATGCTTCACTATGCACGTTTCACTCACAGTAATTTTATACTATAGTTATAGTTCCCGCCAGTGCCAGCATACCTGCAAAATTTCATAATGTAATTGGTTTACATTAATACTAAGTGAATTGATCACACGCATTCTAAATAATTCTAGTAATTAGAATCTTTATATTAAGTTTAGTATAAGCAATGAAGTCATGTCTTGATGAGAAGCGTAATATTTTTCTGTAAATGATACTCGATATTTATTTTTAAAGATCTGACTAAACTTATTCCATTTTTTTTTAGTTTATTTGGACAATACAAGTTACAATCTTTAGCTGAACGCAGCAATAAAGTGGATGAAAAAGAGAGTACTGTTTTTCAAAAAAAAATAATAAGTTGAGTTTATTAAGAAACAGTCCAATTTGCAATCTAGTGATGTTCAAAATGTACAATAGACAGTGTGAAAAAGAAAATGAAGATACTGTAACAGACTTTTGAAAAACAAGTTTTCCCAAAAAATGGTCAGCAATGGTTTCTATATACTAAGAGTAATTAAAAGTAGATTTACAATGACTACTTGTCTGTGTTTATTCAAAATGCTTTTAGAGCTGTCGATAAATTTGCCACATATGTTTTTGATAGAAAATACTTATTTTTTTTTAAGGTTGTAATTATGACAGGTTTGTTTGGGTGGACATTTTGAATTATTGTAGTATTCAATTATTTTGTAATATTGATATAACAAAATAATATATGATCAAAGTGTATACAAAGTAATATACGAACTGAAACGAACTGTTACCGGATATCAGCGTCTGTAATCATCATGCGTGTATGCGAGAAATGGAGTTCAGTACCTATGTTTGTCTGTCCAGTTTAACCCCGGTTTGATACTAGCGTTTTAAACAGGATGTGATTGGTGGCCTTCACTCATTCAGGTAAATCAGTTTGTTACAGGAAGAAACCTGTAACTGACATTACAGTCGTCAACTGACGATCACTTCTCATAAATTTCTGACTGCCTGAAAAAAATGCAACTAAAAGTCTATCTGTTCAAAAGTTGATACTGAAATTCTGACTTCTAAGTCACATCCAGTTGATTGACACCTTAAACATTTTACCTCGAAAGATCAGACTACTTCATAAAGTTATCCGTTTTGTGATGTTACACAGCATGACAAATAAAAAAAAATTTTTTGCAAAATCCTAGCTTATTCTCCTTTTGTCCTTTTCTCATGCTCAGTTTTTTTCCCATCTTTTTGGCAGGAATTTTATGAACACACAAAGACTCTGTGGCACGACGAGGGAGTAAGAGCCTGCTTTGAGAGATCCAATGAGTATCAGCTGATTGACTGTGCTCAGTAGTGAGTATAGACTTTTGACACTCTCTCTTTCACTCTCTCTCTCTTGTTCTCTCTTTCTTTCTCTGTTGCTAAATGGTGGGCATTGGTAACCTGACTTTAATTATTATTTCATAAAGATTAAAAGCCACATTGGTAAGGAAAGTAGATACTTTTTAACCTCGTCCATTGTTCTCTCTTCCTTGTATTGTTGTATTGTTTGAAGTACAGGTCAGTGTTGTTCGTTCATGAAATTACATCCACGACAGATGCCACTGAGCTGTGTTCATCACAATACAGTATTGCTTTAAATGCTTCTCATTACATTGCACTGTGATCTAGATCAGGGTTCTGTTTGCAACCAGAGACCCTTTTAACGGTATAAAAAAAAAAAGAAGAAAAAAGTCCATGGACCCCCTCATTACAGATTTATTTTTTGAATATAAACCAAAAATTTAAATTATTAGGCTCATTAGTTGCATGTGTACAGTACTATATTGGGTATTAATTTGAGCCATGGAGCTTTTTATTTCGGAACTTTTCGCTTCATTTTTATTAAAACAGTCATTATAATTATAATTATTACTGATGTTCATTAAATTCAAGTGACCAGTCAAACAGAGTAATATCTATGTACTCTGTGTCATATTTATAATAACTTTCGTAATTTTTGGTTGTGATTTCCACCACTAACAAAATAAAAAAGAAAAGAAAAGCAGCCCCCCCCTGACTATGCTTTGGTAGACTCCAGGGGGTCCGCAGATTCCATGGAGAAGCATGGACCTAGATGACCATTAAGAACCTTAAATATAAGTAATATCTGGACTTAAATTAACTGGAAATAAACACGAGCAGATCAGCAGGCCTTTACACAAGAGTTGTTGTTGTTAAGAGTTTTTGCTTACTAGCTGGCCAGCTTTTACTGTGTTGTACTGGTGCTAAAGCATCCTACAAAGCATTTATAACATACCTAACATACATAACATTTATTTTAATAATATTTCTATAATTCATATGATGGGGTCCCTGGAGGACTAGTGGTTAGGCCACAGCACTCTCACTGCTACAGCCCGGGTTCAATTCCCAGCCAGGGGTTTGCGTGCGCTCTCAGTGTCGGTTCCAAGCCCGGATAAACTTGAGGAGGGTCGCGTTAGGAAGGGAATCCGGCATAAAACCTGTGCCAAATCAAATACGCAGACCAGTGATCTGCGTGCGCTGACCCCTAACGGGAGCAGCCGAAAGAGGAACTATACTTCATATGATGGAAATGTTTTTATAAATGCCCACTTCTCTGTTCCTGTTGTTTCCTTTAGAGTTAGATTGTTTGTAAAGAAGCACTGGAAGAGAAGCAATTAAAACGTGCTACATGTTTAAACAAAACCCATCCCTGATAAATGTCGGCTTTTAATGTTGTTTTAAACGTTGGCTTTTTCTCGTTTCTTGGCATCCAAAATTTATGCGCCACTCCACTGCTAATTGAGAAGATGAACACTGGCAGAACACTAGGGGTTCTAAGGAGGACTGGGACTTTGCAACTTTTTTTTGAAATAATGCAATAATGGCATACCAAATGACAAGCTGCTCAACACTGTCTGTGTATGTCCTGTTCTTCTCTAAGGTGATTGTTGTGGATGCTAGGCTGAGCTGTTTAGACTGGAAGTGCCCCCTCCTCCCTGTGTGCTTATGTAAACAGAGAGCAGAGAGAGAGATAGAGAGAGAGAGAGGGAGAGAGAGAGAGAGAGAGATTGAGATTAGTTCACTCACTCCTTCCCTTAGTCTCTACACAAGTAGACAGCAGGAATGTGTGAGTAAGAGACTGAGGGAGATAAACAGATAGAAAAGGTGGATCATTCAGTATGTCTTGTTGTATTTTGTTAAAGAAATCAGTACACAGATATGACTCCCAAACAGGGAGCAAAGGGGGCAAGCTGGCATATGACCTGACACTTTTCAAACTACTGGGGCAGTGACCCAGCACTTCAGGCAATAACAGACAGGTCTGACTCGGTTGAAAACCCGATCAGAACTTCCATTTCAGCTCGGGGCGGGACATTTCTCCTAAAACGGATCTCCTACGAGCGATAAAGAGCTAACCGTGTTTGGTAATCATAATCATGTGTTGAATCAGTTTCAGTATTTTAAGTGACATATGAACATACTCTATATTCTGAATTGATTACAAGAACATTTCTCAAATACTATTCTTCAAATAAAGTAAGTAAGGATTGCTGGAAAAATGTTTAGCAAATAAGTTACTACGGTGACTGTCAGTCTATTGTGGTATTGACGATTTTTCAAACATATTTTAGAATTAGTGCTAACAACTTTGTGAAATGATGTTTTGCTCTTATTATCTGCCTGAGGAGTAAAATGCAAAATGAAGAGTATGGGGTCGAAACAAACTACTCTGCCGTTCATTAAACAGTGTTTTGTGGCCTTTTATTGTATTATAATCAGACCCTCGCCTCCATACTAAAGTACTAAAAGCAAAATACATAGTTAGTCTGTATGTTTTCATTGACAAATGACAGATGACGACAAAAAAAGATGATGACAGACCAGCATCCGAAGATCCGAGTTCCCAGGAAACAAACACTGAGATGCTATGGAGTCATAAAACATGATACACAAAATACAGATGATATCTAGTTTAAATATCATTAATAGCTCAAATTTTATTAAATATCACTAAATTTTGCCGCACCACTTTTGGATTAGTGGTGCCACCCCTGCTCCCAAATGAGAGTAAAAGAGTGTCCCCTTTAAAGGAAGAAGACAAAGAAATGGAGTGCAAGAGGAAGAAAGGCTGAAATGGAGAATGGTAGCATTGTTTACAGCACATGCGCTATCATGCACACTGAGAAGGGACAAGAAATGTGATTGCTCTGTTGCCCTATGAAGAGAGAGTTTTTCTGTCTGAATGTTTCGCAGGTTCTTCCTGTCACATTGGCGTATCTGTTTTGTGTGCGTGGGTTTGTGTGCTCTCGTTCATTTTCACTTCTTTGGTTACAGTGGATATAAAAAGAATACACACCCCTGTTAAAATGCCACGTTTTTGAGATGTAAAAAAAAAATGAAACAAAGATAAATCATGTCAGAACATTTTCTACCTTTATTGTGAAATTTTGTTTTGAATGTTTTGGTGAAGCCATTCCTTTGTTGATTTGGAGGTGTGTTTCAGATCGCTGTCATGCTGAAAGGCGAAATTCCTCTTTGTCTTTAGTCTTTTAGCAGAAGCCTTAAGGTTTTGCACCAGAATTGACTAGTATTTGGAGCTATTCATTATTCCCTCCTCCCTGATTAAAGCACCAGTTCCAGCTGAAGAAAAGCAGCCCCAAAGCACAATGCTGCTGCTTCCATGCTTCACCGTGGGGATAGTGTTATTTTGGTGATGTGTTATTTTTATTTTATTTTATTTTTTTGTGCCAAGCATATCTTTTGGTATTATAAAAGGCCAAAAAGTTCAACTTTGGCCTCATCAGATAATAACACATTATTCCACATGGTTTTGGGAGATTGGGTGTATTTGTTCTTTTTTTTGGACAAACTTTAGCCGGGCTTGGATGTTGTGGGGTTTTTTGTTTTTGTTTTTTTGGCCTTTGAAAAAAGGCATCCTTCTTGTCACCCTACCCTCTAGCCCAGACATAAGAAAAATTTAGGAGGTTGTTGTCACATGTAAGGAGCAATCAGTACTTGCCAGGAATTGCTGCAATTCTTTTAATGTTGCTGTAGGCCTCTTGGAAGCCTTCCTGACCAGTTTTCTCCTGGTCTTCTCATCAATTTCAGAGGGATGTCCTGTTCTTAGTAATGTCACTGTTATGCCATATTTTCTCTACTTGTTAATTATTGGCTTTACAGTGTTCTGTGGTATATCCAGTGCCTTGGAAATTTTTTGTAACTCTCTCCTGATTGATATTTTTCAATATTGAGATCTTGTACCTTCTTGGTAAGCTCTTGGTCCATGGCTTTTCCAGTTGGATATTAGCAAGAAGATGTCAGGAAAATCAAATAGGAACAACTGTACTTTTATTTGGGGTTAATCGGTCACTTTTTTTGATGGCATGTGTATTTTAACATGAGTTTGAATGTGATTGGTTGATTATGAACACTGCCACATTTCCAGATATAAAAGGGTGTGCACAATGATGCTGGGTTGTTGTTGTTGTTCCTCTTTCCGCTGCTCCTGGTAGGGGTCGCCACAGCTGATCACTGGTCCGCGTATTTTGATTTTGGCATAGTTTTTATGTCGGATGCCCTTCCAGAAACAGCCATTTCACCTCATTTTCATTTATTGACCTGTGGTGGCCATGTTGTTTACAAATCTCAACATGTTTTTCATGTTTTTGATAATTATTAAGCCTCACAGTATGCTGAGTAGTTTAACAACAAATTTGTGAAGATGGGTCAAAAATCCAAAAGTAGGTTTTGCATATTATGCAAATTAGCAAAAAATGGGTGGAGCTAAATTGTTCTTGAGGCTGTTTTTTTGGGAGAACCCAAGGAATAAGCAGAATAAGGGATTGAAAAGAAAAAGAAAAAGGATATAGAATGAAACACAAACTCTTGTGCTATAGCGCCACCAAGAGGTGCAATCTGGTCATTTCATTTATCTGAGTAGGGGTTGTGACACTGCATCTACCTATCAAATTTCATGTTAATATGCTTAATGGTTTAGGCTGCATGATTCGTTTTATTAGAGGAAAATAATAAATATAGCCGCAAGCGGCGATCTGCGGGGTCCAAGCAACCCTAGCCCGAGTGGCCAGTTCTGGCCAAGATACATAGAACAATAAAGACACCATAGATGAACATACTTATCAAGTTTCTGATGATAGTTCATTGCTAGTTGTGTGAAATGCCTACTGAAAGCTGATTGGCTGAAGTTTGCCATGTTTTTGAAGCAATTCAGTGATGATTAAAAATCCCTTTACAGATTAGCAGTTTGATGCAGCACACCAAATTTCAGCTCAATTGGATGTTTGCTTCCTGAGAAAAAGCTATTAGGACTTAACTCTGCCCCCTTTCAATGACCATGCATCAGCCTTTGCAGACATTATCAGAACCTTGTCCTGAGTCTGTCTTTCAAGTTTGTTTAAATCCATAACACCAGTAATGAATTACATCTGTTTGAGTAAACCAACATTACCTCCTTAGAACTGATACTGTTAACTATATTGTTTACAAACGTCAAAATATTTTTAATAATTATTGAGGATCACATTCTTCTGAGTAGGACGTCAGTTTTGTGAAGATAGACCAAAAATCCTAGGACTAGTTTGCAAAAGTATGTTTTGCATTGTAGAATCCGGTGTGTGAGAGTGTGGAGGAAGACTCGGGAGGCAGGACTCAGGTTTATTCAGTCCATGCTTTTCAGCGCACTTTCAAAAACTAAACAAAACAAAAGAGCTCAATAGCAAAAGGGTCTGACACAGACTCATGGCTTTCGCTCCATCAAGTTCACACTCCTCGGCATGTATATGGGTGTATGTGTGTCTCGCTATATCACTCTCTTTCTCGCAGTTACGGTAATCACTGAAAGCACAAAGAGACACAAATAAGTAGACTGGCGGTAATAAGACACAGGTGAGAATCATCACGTGTTGCCTGCCGGTTCGACCTGCCTCCTTTCTGTCCACAGCTGACGCTTGACCACGTCCCCGCTGCCACATACCCAGACCGCCTGACTCATGCCTGATCCAGCCTGCAGCTGACTTGTGGACCACCTTGAATTTGAATAGCTGAAGTGCCAGATAACCAGGTAGCAGAATAGCTGAAATGTGCGGATCACTTGTTGGTATCCATCATCCGGTGGAGCCATTGGAGTGGGGCGTGATCAGAACAGAGGGTAAAAGTGCACCCCAGTAGGTAGTATCGGAGGGTGACCACCCACTTAATGGCCAGACACTCCTCCTCAATCATGCTATACTTGCCTGTCTCCCATACCCATAACCCGGAAGCATCAGCGGTACTCCTCGGATGTCCAGCTGATGTTCTGCCGAACCGCCCTCTTGAGCCCATTTCTCCTTCGATCATTCTCATGTAGCTGCTTCATGCTATAAGTGCTCCAGGAAGGCCTCCAGATCATCCGCGGAGACCGTCTTGGTGAGCGTCACGAATGGCATGGTGGCAGGGGACACGGCCACAGATGTGGTGGGCTGTAGCAGCTTCTCGAGTGCCCACCCGTTCTCATCCTGCTCCTTCAGAAGGGCTTCGAAGTGCAGCTGCTGCTCATTGTGCAGGTTGAGGACTGCTTGGTGTTGGGTTTGGTGGAGGATGGTAATCTCGCCAAGTGGGGAGGCTTCCATAGCGGTGTCAGAGTCTTCCCTGGTCCCAGGTTTCGGCAGCAGTGTACCCAGTGTGTGAGAGTGTGGAGGAAGACGTGGATGTGGAGGAAGACTCGGGACACAGGTGGAATTTTAACTGACCACTGGGCTCACATTTGTTCAGTCCATGCACTTTCAAAAACTCAACAAAACAAAACAAATCAACAGCAAAAGGTTCCGACATCAAGTGCATGGGTGTATGTGTGTGCATGTGTGTCTCGCAAGCTCCGCCAGCTATATCACGCTCTTTCTCACTCACTCGTTACGGGAGTCACTGAACGCACAAAGAGGCACAAATAAGTAGACTGGCAGTAATAAGACACAGGTGAGAATCATCACGCGTTACCTGCCGGTTCATCACACCACCTCTCCGTCCACAGCTGAAGGAAAAACAACCAATGGACCAGTGACAGGTTTGTGAGCATCTGAGGCTCATTGATGCATGTGGGGAGCAAAGGTTAGCCCTTCTGGTCCGATTCTACAGAACAGCTACCATAGCACAAACTGCTGAAAAAATTAATACTATGGTAGGAAGGTGTCAGAGCACATAGTGCATTGTTGCTTGCTGTGTATGGGGCTGGGTAGTGGCAGACCAATCAGAGTGCCCATGCTGAATTGTGTAATATTAGACATTACACAAAACAAAATATTAGATTTACTGATTTTCTCAGCAGCTGTATCATGTTTTGGTTGACAAATTCAGATAAGCATATTCCCATTGGTTCCTGACTTTTTGAACACCCTGTGCATTTGAAATTATTGCCACACACAGCCTATCACCAGCCTATGCAAACTTCTTATCAAACTAAACACTAGCCTCTACAACTTCATTCCTTTCACTTGCTCTGCCTGTGTTAGCCACTCAGAGAACTGACCAAAGCAGAGGTTCTCAAAGTGGGTTCAGGGATCTCCAGGGGTCCATGAAGCATAGATTCATGTCCATGATTTTTTTAAATTTAGTTACAGTGGTGGACATCCCAACCTACCTATCATAGTTATTATATTTATGAGCTATGAGTTAGTTATAGCGTAATTAACTGGTCACAGAAAAAAACTCAGTAACAGCAAAAAGGCCTATAAATAATTTGAACTCGGACCTAATGTGCTCTCTTGGCAGAAATTTTAGGAATAAAAAGGTCTATTGCTGCAATAAGAAGGGAAAATATACTTGGATTTGGAGGGAGTCTTTGAAATTTATTTTACAGTTTGAGAACTCCTGATATAAAAATGTGTGTTACTGGGTTTGCAATGCCTTCTTATACACCACATATGCTGCAAAATGCCAGATGTCTAGATAAGTAAATACAAATGTACACTCACTGTCCACTTTATTAGGAACACCTGTACACCTGGATATTCATATATTATATATTGGATATGGATATATTGCAGTTAGCTGATCAGCCAATAATATGGCAGGAGCACAATGCAAAAAAAAAATTAATCCTGCAGATACAGTTCAAGAGCTTGAGTTAATATTCATATCAATCATCAGAATGAAGAAAAATCTCTGTGACTTCTTTTGTGGCATGGATGTTGGTACCAGATGGGCTGCTTTGAGTATTTCAGAAACTGCTGCTCTCCTGGGAATTTCACACACAACAGTCTCTAGAGCTTACACTGAATAGTGTGGAAAAACAAAAAACATTGAGCAGCGAGCAACAGTTCTGTAGGTGGAAATGCCTTGTTGATAAGAGGTCAGAAGAAAATGGCCCGATGGTTCAAGCTTCCAGGAAGGATACAGTAACTCATATCATCACTCTTTAGAACTGTGGTGAGCAGAAAAGCATCTCAGCATGCACAAAGCACCAAACCTTTAGGTGGATGGGCTACAACAGCAGAAGACTACATTGGGTTTCATTCCTGTCAGCCAAGAACAGGAATCTGAGGCTATCATGGGCACAGGCTCATCAAAACTGGACAGTTGAAGATTAGAAGAAAAAAAAAATCACCTAATCTTTTTTCCAGTCTACAACTGTCCAGTTTTGATGAACCTGATTTGGTAATTTGTGTTATTGTCATGAAACTTGGTTATACACGAAAACAAACATATGTCCTGGAAAATAAGGTGTACAGTGAAGATTCTTTCCAAAGGCACATCATTGTCCTAGTTAGGGGGAGAAAGTTGTACAGTTCTTAAAAATGGCTTTCAGTGCAAGTTTTCTCATGAAACACATGAGGATGTTGAGGTAGAGGTGTGAATGTAAAGCGGGTCAGTAGTAACTTCCTTATGTTCCTTTCTACCTTGGTGAGTGTGCTTTCTTCTGTATTACAAGTGTTATTCGTAGTAGTCTACAGGGCTTAGTGGTGTTAACCTCGATTTGAATTTCACTCATTAGCATTACTGTCCTGTATTTAGTTAGACATGCACCATTCTTGTATGTGAGCATTCATCTTTATGGGCTCCAGGGTATTGAATGTTGCTCTTCACGGTGTCACTGGCTTTGTCTGCTCTGAGTGGTTTCTATTCACTGCATGGTAAGCGGCTTTCATTTAGCTACATTTAGCGTTTTTTTCTTAACACAGAGTTGGTTCCCTTCTCAGTGTTTTCGCCTTTGAATATTCCACATTCCCAACCAGCTAGCTGACTAGCAGAGCTTATTTCTGGCATACAATATACATAATATGCTGTCTATTGATGACTGCTAATTTAGCTTGCTTACAGCTAATTAGCAGCTCCTTGTTTTGAAGGACAGCACACACCACATATAGGTTTTCTCTACACTTTGCTCAGCTTGCCCCCATAGTTCATGCTATACTAAGTGGGAAACCACAAATAACCATGCTACAAAGACATATGCTCATGCAGTCAGTGCATAAATCTCTTGGAAACAGAAGATGGGCACCTGCTGTGTGCTCACTGCCTTGGCATTCAACATCTCTAGGATGCTGTGTCTGACACAGACAACCACTGCTCTGAATGAGCAACAATGCCAATACCAAAATGGCACGCTCTTAGTGGTGTGAAACACCTGGATAATGCATACCAACAAAGTCAGCTTGGCTTATAAATGGGCTGGACACCCAGCCCCTGCAGTGACATACAACTCTACAAGAAGAGTCTCCTCCTCATGGGCAATAAATAGAGGATGTCTGTGCTCGCTGCTGTCTGAGTGTCACCATGCAGTTTCTTCAGATTCTGCAAGGTTAATATCTCCAATCATGTTTTTGTTACTATATGTTATCCAGGTGTGTCACTGCCTCAGTGGTCAGGAGGGGTGAATCTGAATGACAGTTATCTATACTGTCATGGGAAGAAGAAAGTGCACCCGTATTCAGCTCTATATTTTTATTTATCAGGGCCTAAATAACAATTTTGTGGTCCTCATCAACTTCTATAAACAAACAGATTTTAAATATGTAGTTATTTTTTTCCCCCAAAAAGTAAAACCTCCACTACTGATGCCAGATCCGAATGGGAATGGGCTGGATTGGTTTATTGCCAATTAAGGCTATGCACTTTAAATAGTTTTTTTAATATTATTTTTAGCAGCGAGTTAAACGATTGTTGCAAAAACTCACAAGTAAGCATACCGCATACTCACGTGTGATATTAAAAACAATAGCCCTGAATTTAAAAATACATCAAGATAAAATGGGACCATTTTAATTGAACAGCCAGGAAAAACAAAGCCATAAGTGCATGGCTGTGCAGCTGACTCAGGGCTTATTGTTAAGCAGTGGCGGGAGATTCACTGTGCTGTTAAGCTTAACATGGATGTGGGCTGACATTGGAACTCCATATATTGCTTGTAAAGCTCAGTGAGGTAACATAATTTTTCATCAATTTGGCATAAACTGTTTGATAGGTTTTGGGACGAGCAATATCTGAAAACTGTTTCTGACTGGGAAGCACATAGAGTGCTCCAGGTGAGAGATTAAGAGACAGAATCCCACATCCTCAACAACTAGATAACCAGGCATTATCAGCACAGTAAATGCCTTTACACTGGGTCATGATTTATCTTTCAGATGGCTATTGTGAAATGTAGTCTGCACAATTTGACATAACGTGTCACTAAATTCGTTGTACGTGAGAGAAGTCGGAACATTTAACTATTTACTAAATTATGTAGTTGTCCCCTAACTGTGTCTACTTTGTATTGAAAACATATTTAACATGCAAGCTTTGCATGGTGCAGCTGTGTAAATCCTGCACTTATACCTCTTTCCCTTTGCTGCATTCTTTCTCTTTTTGTCTCCTCCCATTCTCTAAGCTCAAATCTGTTTTCTTCCCTAAAAGCCCAACCCCCTCTCATGCTCTCCTTTCCACTGTTTTTTTTAACTCTCTCTCTCTCTCTCTCTCTCTCTCTCTCTCTGGCTTTCCTCCATCCTCTTTATCTCTCTCTATCTCTCTCTTTCTCTCCCTTGCTCTCTCTGGCTTCTCTCTAGTCACACAAGATTTGGAGCTGATAGTCTATTTATAGTGCCTTTGGTTCTGTCGCTATGACAACCGCACTGGAGGCCAGGGTGCTGGAGAGCTATTTTTGGAGAGCCTCTGTTATGTCAGACACACAGCCTGTTCTCTTTCTTTTTCACCGCTCCCTCTCTCCAGCTCTCTTCCGCTTTTGTGCTCCTCTGTGGCAATGTAAACTTAGGCGGTGTATGTGCGTGAAGGAGTATGGATCATATTGAACATTGTCCTACTTACAGTTTGTTTTATTGGTAGTTTGTTCAAATTAGATTTTTCGCAGTTGCAGTGTGCGTTTTAGCTGTCGCTATGTGAGCTCTATTGTAAGATTCAAATAATATAAAATGGCCTATCATTTAGTTTAAAAAAAAAAAAAACTTTAAAAAAGGACAGCATTATGTTTGATGATGGCTAAATAAAAGGTACATTTAACAATAAATAAATAAATAAATAAATAAAGATAATAGCCTGATTGCATAGTCTGGGGTATTTTCCTGTCTTGGTCTCTCAGTTGTTCGAGGATTAATATTGATACAGCTGTTTTTCTGTTTTGTTTTTCCACAAATTGTTGACGTGCCTAACTTTTAACCTGAGTGGATAACTGCTTGCATTATATTGAACAAAAAGGGTTCTCTGTTGTACAAGTCATATGCCTCATGTGATGCTGTTTGTGTGTGCGTGTCTGAGTGTGTGTGCGTGTGTGCGCGTGTGCGCACGTGTATGTCTGCACACATGCCACTTGAGGTTATTAAACTTGGAGTGTATTCTTCGCTGTATGCATCTGTTAAAAACTGTGGACTTTATCTCAAACAGTTAGGTGTTTGCTTTGCTGTGAACTGTCCTGAAAATGTAAAACAATTCTAAAATTTCCAAATTTCTAGCAATTTTTTTTTTGTGATGCATCATGTCTGCTCAGTGGACAAGAAATGAATTTTACAGGGATCTTAAACATGCAGTTGATTTTTCTGCAAAATAAAAGAATCCAGTTGTTGACTGCTCGATCATCTAAATCTAAAACTCCTTCATTCCTGTTCTCTAGACCTGTTTAATTTGGTGCCCAGACAGTTTTAAGAGTTTAAATGGAGCTTGATGCACTGCAGTCATGGCTGCTATGTCTATTTTACTCAGAAATGCAGAAGTTATTATGGCTTCTGACTAGTTACTTGCGCTAATATTGACGCTCCACAATTAATAGGTAGAAATGCTAGAATTTAGATGTGATGTTGGACAGGAGCTGTGGGCTCGACAACGGTGGGTGTTCCACTGGCCTGCCTGTCTGTGTGAGTCTTTTCATGATGTCTGCTGGTCCATATTCAAGAATTACTGTGGGCTTCATCATTGTTATGTGTTCAATGCCTTTTCTTGTTCTTGACATTCATTCATCTTGTTTTCGTCTCCTTAATTCTCATCTAAAAGACTATTAAAGATGTGAGGTGTCTGGGGCATCCTCTAAAATAGCAAAATGCTGTGAATCCATCATACTTTGGTGTTGACATGAAATGTGGATTATCATGTACATTTATTCACTGTAGGCTTCTGCATTTACTGCTTTGAAAGGAGCAGAATATACATCATGTCAGGTTTGAGTACTCCAGTAGGGCACTGCAGTGTACCTTGTATTAGTTACATCTAGACTGGTACGTTTTACCTTCAGACATTATTGTATGTTAGATTGAGTGTTTTTGCAATCTGCTTTATGTTGAATCCTGTGTTTAACCCTTTAAACTCCCACCATTTATAACCTTTTACTATGAAATATTCAGGATAGTAAAACTCATAGGCAAGGTGTGTATTTAAGAAAGAACAATGTCTGGACATGCCCCTGGTATCTGGAAGTTAAAGAGGTTAAACAATATGATCTACAGAATATTGCTACATGATACAAAAAGGTATAATGAATGTTATATTTAGAGTTTAGCAAATACTTTATATTAGTTCTGATGGTCTTCATGTATTCAATTCAAATCAATTTTATTTATATAGCATTTACAACAATGGACAATACTTTACACAAAGCAGCTGTATAGAAATCTGGATATAGATATAGATTTAAATTTATCCCTAATGAGCAACCCAGGGTTGACAGTGACAAGGAAAAACTCCCAGAGACGACATGAGGAAGAAACCTTGAAAGGAACCAGACTCAAAAGGGAGTTCTCTTCTGGTTGTCCCTGGGTAGTTCAAATATAAATCATTACTCTTCTTCAACTGTATACTATATTGTCATACAGTGTGTTGGAAAGATCTTCGGTATAAGCATCAAGGTCATTGTTATTTGCTGTGTAATGAAAGAGACTTGAGCAAGTGCATTCATTAGGCTCTCCAAATGAGAATATCCACAATCATCTTTAAGGTATCCATGTGGTACCATCCACAGCAACCTCATGGGATCAGCAAGTGATTCTCGGGTAAAGGAGGCTCAAAGAGGAAGTAGAATATCTGGATGGGCCTGGCAAGGCCAGAAGGCAGGCATCTCATTAGGCAGCAGACGTATTGTGTAGCTTGAGACTAATTGGAAAGCTGTTCCGTAACTGTGGGGCTTTGTGAGACAAAGCTCTTGCCCTTGCTGTAGTTTTCATTATTCTAGATACCAACAAAAAGCCTGCCTGCACTCTTTGTTCGAAGCAGGCATGGTGGATCATAAAAGACCAAAAGTTCACTTAGGTACTGCAGTGCAAGACCAGTGGTCATTAGTAGTATTTTATAATCAGTGTGAAATTTTACTGGGAGGCAATGCAGTGTAGATGAGATAGCTGTGATGTGGTCAAATCTCCTGGTTTTAGTCAGGACTCTGCATTCAAAAAGGTATAAGCTAAGAGGGGCAAGTGCATGATGACACATGCATGTAAATAATATGTGAAAAGGTATATATGCCTGGAGTTTTCTATATAGTATGTACACTAAAGTGTCCAGTGCATGTACAAATGTGCCATATATGACATGGACAAAGTCCTGGTGCTGTGTGTGCATAAATGTAAGGAGCTGGAGGGACTTGGTGGTTATGAGTTTGGGTTATGATGGCTTGGGGAAAGAAGCTCCTCCTTTGCCTCTTAGTCCTGACCATATGGTTTTGGAGGCCAGACCACAGCCACTGGAACAAACAGTAGTTGGGGTATATAGGATCCTTGATGATCTTTGTTGCTCTAGTCTTGTACCACCTGGTGTAGATGCCCTGTAGGCTGGGCAGTGGTGACCTCTGCAGGGCTTTGCAGTCCTTCACACTGCAGATCCTGTACCAGGTTTTGATGTTTCCATTGAGGATGCTCTGTATAGTGGCAGTATAAAGGCCTTGGGGAGCTCTAGTGTTGAGAATAGAAGGTGTTGGAAGTGATCTATGGTATCAACAGCCACACTAAGATCAAGCAACACAAGTAAAGAGACAACCCTGATCAGAGGCCAGTAGTAGGTCATTTACCACTTTAACCTGTGTTGTCTCAGTGCTGTGCTGTGTGCGCATAAATGTAAGAAGCTGGAGGGACTTGGTGGTTATGAGTTTGAAAAATTTCATGAATATTATTCCTACGTGAGTATGTGCCTAACTGCTGAGCAATAGCGTTTGCCACTTAGGATCACCTGTACACCTGCTCATTTTTGCAGTTTATCCAATCAGCCAATCATGTGGCAGCAGCACAATGCATGAAGTCATGCAGATACAGGTCAAGAGCTCCAGTTAATTTTCACATCAAACATCAGAATGGAGAAAAATTGTGATTTCTCTGACTTTAACAGTGGTATGGTTGTTGGTGCCAGTGGGCTGGTTTGAGTATTTAATAAACTGCTGATCTCCTGGGATTTTCACACACAACAATCTCTAGAGATTACAAAGAATGGTGCAAAAAAAAAAAAAAAAACCTTTGTGTGTGTGGAGGGTCTGCAGGCTGAAACACCTTGTTTATGAGAGAGATCAGTGGAGAATGACTAGACTGGTCTGAGCTGATAGGAAGTCTATAGTAACTCAAATAGGCACTCTTTACAACCGTGGTGAGCAGAAAAGCACATCACAATGCACAGATCAAATCTTGAGGTGGAATGGCTACAGCAGCAGAAGACTGCATCAGGTGCCACTCCTGTTGACAAGAACAAGAATTTGAGGCTATCACTCGGACAGATTCACCAAAACTAGACAGTTGAAGACTGATAAAAGACCAGGTGGAGTCCCTGCCTCAATGGGTTGGAGCTGCTGTTTCGGCAGTACAAGGGCACAATATTAGGCAGGTGGTTTTAATGTTATGGCTGATCAGTGTAGACCTCAGGTTGTTGACCTCAGTTTAAGGGATATAGGTACATAGCCAGTGTTAAGGGAGGAATTGGTTATTTTTAATAGAAGCCTGGCTGCTTCTGGTAGGAAATGTGTAGGTAGGGGATCTAGTGCTAGTTGATTTTTCAAGATTGCTCAGTAGATTGCTCTACTGATATGGTTTTATATTGCTTTCTGCATAATTAATTATCAAATTGTCTGACTTTAATAAAATACTCTGAATTTTTTGCCTAATATTCTCAATTTTGTCATTGCTACTACATACTGTTGGGTTTTGTGCTTCTGTGGTGGTCTTGCTTCTAGTTAACTCTTCTACAGTATATTAAATAAGAATCTAGGATTACTTTTGTTATCTTCTATTAGGGTGGAGGGATATGCTGATCTAGCAGCATTAAGAGCGTTTCTATAGCTAAGAAGGCCCTCCTTCCATGCAGTTGGGATATTACCAGTTTAGATTGACGGCATGTCTTGTAAATCAACAAAATGACTATTAAAGTCTCCAACAATTACAGCGTTATGTACAGAAACAACCAGGTTTGAGTGAAATCCTTAAATTAATGTCTAAATTCAGAATATGGCCTTGGGGGTCTGTAAATAGTAATTATTGGAAATGACCGAGTAGACATTTTTTGTGGCTACGTATGTTATGTTAATACAAAGAACTTAAAATGAGTTGAACTCATTAATGTATGTAATGTATGTATATGTTGTGAGCCTTGACACTGTTTAAAAAATACTTTCAGCTCAACACTGGTACCATACCAGTCGAGCATGTTGAAAACCTTACTTAGTGACCTCACTGGTGCCACATGCATGATAACCACAATAATAAAAGGTTCAAGCTACAACAGACTATACTAGGCACAACTTGGGCCCTACATTTTTAATGCTTTAAAGCAATTTGCGTTTATTATACACCTATAATGCTCTAACACACACTTAGCAGACACAGATGTTATATCAGACCAATATTTCTGTGTATGTGTGGGACCTGCAATCCCGATGTCACATTTCAACCCTCTGTGTCACATTCTTGGTATATTGGGGCTGTTGCATTATTAGTCCTTTCTCTCTCACTTCCTGTCTTTTAATTTTCCTGTGTCCCCTTCAAATAAATCAGTAGGGTCTTGGTTACAGGTTGCAGGCTTATGTGGTTTAAGTATGCTGTCTGCTGGAATTTCATTTTCACCATTCACTACTAGTTTGTAGAGCTGTTAATAGACTACCATTACATTTTGTTTTCACCCCTGTTATGTTCTACCCTGTGTAGCTATGCTCTTCAGCTTGAAAGTGTCTGAACTGAAACAGCAGCTCCCTCCCTTCCTCTCTCTCTTTCTTGCGCTCTTTCACTCTCTCTGTCACTGTTTCCTCCCACTAGGGCAGATCCATTGACTAGAGTGGCATCTGACTGAACACACTCTGATCAATATGACTCAGAACACTGCCTGCCTTGATCTCCAGCACAAACATGTGCCACCTGCTGTCTGTCTCCAGCACTGCAGCTACCAGGGTTTTTATATGTCTGATTTGTGGTGTGCTCAGCTGATTCAGATCAGAAGATGATCTTTCTTGCTGGTTAAAGCATTCAGCCAAGATCCATAATATGGCCAAAGGTATGTGGACACCTGACCCTCACACCCATCTGTGGGCCTTCCCCAAACTGTTGCTATAAAGCTAGAAGTACACAATTGTCTATAATGTCTTTGTATGCTTAGCATTAAGATTTCCTTTCACTGTAACTTAGGAGCAGAGCCCAAATGTGTTCTAACATGGCAATGTCCCTGGGCACCAAGCAAGATCCATGAAGACATGGTTTGCCAAGGTTGGAGTGGAAGACCTTGAGTGGCCTGCACAGAACCCTGATTGCAAAGTTGCACCGAACAACTTTGTGATTAGTTGCAATGATGGCTGTGCACCAGGATTTCTCACTGAAATCAGTGCCCAACCCAACCTCTTGCGCTCTTGTGGCCTCACAGCCACTTTCCAAAATCTAGTGAAAAGCCTTCCCAGAAGAATGGAGGCTTTTATAGCAGCAAAGGGGGGAATAATCAATATTATTGCCCATGGTTTTGGAATGGGATGTTCAATTCTCAGGTGTCCACATACTTTTGGCCATGTAGTCAAATCTTTTTTGATCACAGAAGTTTGAATTGTTCAAAAATTAAACTCTACTACTATGAGTTAACAGAAAATAAGAATCTGGTCATTATACAGATATGCTGTATTTCTTCTTTTAATGTGGCATTATTAATGAACTCCTCCTGTCTCTTTTGTTCAGCTTCCTAGATAAGATTGACACTATAAAGCAAAGTGACTATACGCCTACTGATCAGGTAAAATGCAAGTCTACAGCAAGTCTAAATTATTATTATTATTGTTGTTGTTGTTGTTAAGTTTATCATTGTTAGTAGTAGTCTGAATGTTTTCCTGGATATAATCAATTAAGCAAAAAAAGAAAAACCTAGCGTAAATGTATTTTTCTCTGATTCTTCCATGTTCTTTCTCTCTTTTTCCATGTTAGGACCTGTTGAGGTGCAGAGTGCTGACCTCAGGGATCTTTGAGACGAGGTTCCAAGTGGACAAAGTTAATTTTCAGTGAGTAGAAGAGTGGGGGGAAAAAATTCCACAACTGAACCCACAGTTGTTTAGCTGACGTATGAGACAGTATGCACTGCGGCAATTGTCTAAATTGAAATGGAACAAGAAGAATTTTTATTTATTCATATTACTGATTCTATTGAGCAGGTACAAACCAAGTATTCCCTCGAATGATAGCTTGGTTGCTACCTAACAATGACTCATCCTAGACAAATACATGGAAATATAGAACATGTATCAAATTTGGCAATGAGTAGTATTTAATTTGGTAATAAGAAGCAGGTTTTTACATGGTGGGGATTTTTACTTTTTGGATCCTTGCCTTCTCCTGTCACCAACTTCCATTCTCTCCTTCCAGCATGTTTGATGTTGGCGGTCAAAGAGATGAACGAAGGAAATGGATCCAGTGTTTTAATGGTAAATGTTTTGTTTTTTACTGTATGTGAGTATCATTCATAGCTGGTTGTAAATTTCTAGAGGATGTCAGGTCTTACTGGATAATTACAGTCCGCTCCAAAAGTATTGGAATGGCAAGGCCAATTCTTTTGTTTTTGCTATACACAGAAGACAAGAAAGTCTTAAAGTATATTAAATTAAATAACACTTAATATATGGTCACATATCTTTTGCAATAACTTCATCAAGCAACTCACTGACATTACCAAACTGTTGCATTCTTCTTTTGTGATGCTTTTCCAGGCTTTTAATGCAGCTTCTTTCAGTTGTTGTTTGTTTGTCCTTTTAGTCTCTTCTTGGGAAGGTGAAATGCATGCTCAGTTGGGTTAAGGTCTGATGATTGTCTTGGCCAGTCTAAAACCTTCCCCATTTTTCCCACATGAAGTTCTTTGTTGTGTTGGCAGTGTGTTTTGGGTCGTTGTCTTGCTGCATGAAGAAGTTCCTTAGCCCACTCCAGAAGCAACCATGCAAGCCCAAGCCATGACACTACCTCCACATTGCTTGACCAATGAGCTTGTATGTTTTGGATCATGAGCAGATCCTTCTTTCTCCATCACATTGGTAGAGGTTAATCTTCAAGGCTCCCAGGTGGCGGAACAGAAAAGTGTTTGCCCTGTCATCTTTGAGTTCAAATCCCAGTGATGCCACAGCCATCCGTGGCTGAGAGTCCAAAATTGGCAGTGCTCTTAGGGAGGGAGGGGTGGCATACTCTCTCCCTTATCAAGCACAGCAACACTAGCCAATCATGGGCATCTATGACCTCATGCATGCGGAAGTGGGTGGATGGTAAACTGCCCCCTGACGATACATGAACAGCAAAGAGAAAAGAGGTGGTCGCTGACTTCATGTACCTTGGAGGAAGCATGTGATAGCCTTTGCCCTGCCTGGTTGATAGCTGTTGTATGATAGGGGAGAGCTGATTGATGGGTGGGTTGACTGGATTGAATTGACCATGACCAGGGAGAAAATCAGGTTAAAAAAAAAGAAATGGTTGGTTGGTTATTGTGGCTCAGCTCTGTATTTCTTTGCGAATTCCAATCTGGCCTTCCGATTCTTACTGCTGAGGAGTGGTGTGCATCTTGGTGTATGGCCTCTGTATTTCTGCTCTCAAAGTCTTCTTAAAATGGTGGATTGTGACACCTTCACCCCTCCCCTGTGGAGGTTGTTGATGATGTCACTGACTGTGGTTTTTGAGTTTTCCTTTACAGATCTCACAATGTTTCTGTTATGTTCTGTTGTTTTCCTTGGCTGACCTGTTCAACGTCTGGTTATTAGTAGTGGTTTCTTTACATTTCTGGACTTTCCAAATTGTTGTATCGGCTATGCCTAATGTTTGTGCAATACCTCTGATCTATTTTCCCTCTTTTCTCATTTTCAAACAGCTTGCTTTTCTCCCATACACACGTTGGTTTATCCTTTTTAACAACATATTCAGTCTTCACAGGTGAAACTCAGGGCTCAGTCCAAGAGTAGCTATTCAGAGCTATTAACAGTTTAAACAATCAATCTAACAAGGCACACCTGGGCAACAAGTAACCCCTGTCATCTCGTGTTCCAGTATTTTTGATCATTATTATTATCTCAAATCCAAATATCTTCAGTGTATAGCAAAAACAAAAGAATTGGCCTTGCTGTTCCAATATATCTGGAGAGGACTGAATGTCTATATTAATACAGAGGTTTCATTTAACAAGAAGTTTTACATTTGTGCACATAAGAACTGCCAGTAAGCAGAGCTGTACACATTGGGTGTTGATTAATCCACACATTATAGATTTCTCTGCTCCTGCATGGCCACATGCATTTGCCATAAAAAAGCCTCCAAATTGGCAATTTAAAAAAACATTTTTTTTAATGATTTTATTGCTGCACATGTACCTTCTATTGCCCCAAATACATTTAGAAAACCTCTGATGGTATGAAAATACCTCATTATTAATGTAGTCTTTTCTGTTGCTGTATTTGTAAATGTAATGTACTGTAGCACGAGCAATATGAACATATGTAAGACGTCATTGTTCAGTACGTGGTTGGGAAACGCCAACCTGACCTGTGTCCAATTTCTCATTGAAATGTGCCTGTGGCTAAACACCCTACAATAGAGATCAACTCTTGCACTGGGCAAATGAAATTGACTGATGAGCCACACATCACTCTCAGCAAAGAGGATCCTGCTTCTTAAAAACACATTCCTCTCTGTGCAAAGTTGTATGTGCCAAATCTTTGAGCAGTGAACCATCCCAGCCAATCTTTAGATATGTGTTTTATAGGATATTACTTTATATTTCATCTGTTACCTGTTTGCACCTTGTTGTGAGCAAGGAAATCAGTAATTATGCTATGCTGATACAACTGACAGTAAGCAAGATGGGAGCTCTTCATAATGAGTGCATAACTCTCCCACTGTCCTGACGCACAAGAAGGACTTGATAGATCACATTCTATGTGACCACAGACGTTAAATGAGGCCAAAATATGTGTACAGGATCAAAGAGATAAATTATGACCTACTCTTGAAAATACATTTTGCACACCTTCTTTTTACAGTTGTTTTATTGAGATGCTATTTGTCTAAACCCTTGAAATACTACTTTTATTTAGAGGTAAACATACAATGCATTATCCAGGTGACTCTGTACTATAGAAAGGATTTTCTGATCCTTTCATAAATTCCATGATAGCGTGAATACTTAATATAGTGTAGCTTTCCTTATTTAGAGCTCCTAAACGAGTATGAGTTTAGGAGTGAACACATGACACAATTCACACAATTCTTGAGTGGGAATGTAATCTGTTCTATACCATTCATTTTTGTCTACATGACTAATTGTCTAAAGATAAATGCTATTTGCCAAATACAGCAAAACCCTTGGAGTGTCATGCCCCTAGTGTGGAGTGATAGATGTTTTTTGGGAGCCTATTACTATGGATTACTGTGTGATTTAATATCTGTGTGGTCGTAGATGTGACTGCCATTATATTTGTGGTGGCCAGCAGCAGCTACAATATGGTCATCCGAGAAGACAATCAAACCAACCGTCTCCAGGAGGCATTGAACCTGTTCAAGAACATTTGGAACAATAGGTAGGCCATATTGTGGCTTTTATTAATCTTCGATCTTATGAGACTCTGTTTGCAGTTTGGTAAAACCATGTGGTTGTATATTATTTCCTTTGCATTGACTGAGTTTTTTTGTTTTGTTTTTTTTAACCCCACCCCTCACCCTACCATCTCCAGATGGCTTCGAACCATTTCTGTTATTCTTTTCCTAAATAAGCAAGACCTACTAGCCGAGAAGGTTCTGGCGGGAAAATCGAAAATAGAGGAGTATTTCCCAGAGTTTTCACGCTACACAACACCAGATGATGGTCAGTAAGAACCACACACTACATTTGCCTGTCTCTCATTCCTTCTCTTTTTTTTTACTCTCCTTTTCTACAAATGCAAATATAAAGTACCCAAAATGCATTGTGCATTTCCTGCTAAACATTTTCTGTTTCTAGCTACACCTGAACTGGGGGAAGACCCACGAGTTACAAGAGCAAAATATTTCATCCGGGATGAGTTCCTGGTGAGTGGATTCAGCTGCTCTGATACAGCTATGCATGAACACACTGCTACTCCACTATGCGCACGCACACATACACACACACACACACACACACACACACATACACACACACACACACACACACACACACACACACACATCTTATTTTTATATGTTTTCCCTCAGTTGGTCACCATGCTTTTGATCACCGAGAACTTGCTTTTGAAGATGATGATTTTTTTTTTTTATATTGACTAATGCTAATATATTGCTCTATGTGGAGGTTCAAGGATTCTATGAATATCTCATTTGGAAACACTCCCAGCCCAACACATTCCCCTAGGTAAACTGGTATATTAACAAGGCAGATGAAGTAAGACTTCAAGGTGTGTATAATATATATATACATATATATATATATATATATAAAATTTAGTGTATAATGGCCTCAGACCCTGTGCATGCATGTTTCTCATTTTACCCTATGACAGCACAGGTTTTGGCACCAAATATGGATTTATATTTTTGGTAATACAGTCTATTACCTATGGTGTAAAATATATTATTTCATATCCTATATCATTTACTTATATAGGGAGTGGGGAGAGACAGAATAAGGGTTAATTTACACCAGTTAACATGCTACTTATAACCTTTTAACAAATAAAGTACAGTTGAGGCCAAACATTTACATATACGTAGGCTAAAGATGTTCAAACTCAATTTTTCAAGTTCACACATTTCATGTTACCATACATTTCCTGCGTTAAGTCAGGGTATCTGCTGTATTTCCATAAGGTCATTTCAAAATAGTAGCTTAGAGCCAGACTTATTTCAGCTTTTATTTACTATATAAGATTTTCAGTGGGTCACACACTTTTATAGTATTTGGTGGCATTGCTTGAACTTGAATCAAATGCTTCAAGCTCAAGTATTCCACAAGCTCCTCACAACACATTGCCCAATTTATGCCCATGGTGTAAGTCAGTCAGGTTTTTGGGCCTTCTTGCTCAAACACAGTTTTTCAGTTCAATCCACAAACTTTCTATGGGATTTAAGTCAGGGATTTGTGATTGTCACTCCAATGCTTTCACTTTGTTGTCTTTAAGGCATTTTGTTACTTTGAAGATATGCTTAAGATCATTGTCCTCCTGGAAGACCCAGTTGCAACCGAGTTTTAATTTTCAGGCTAATGTCCCAACTGTGAAACATGCTGCCACCCCCATGCTTCCCACACCACCCCATTGCTGCATTCCCTCCACTGGCTTCCTGTAGCTGCCCGCATCAGATTTAAAACACTGATTCTTGCCTACAAAGCCAAAAACGGACCAGCACCCACTTATCTCAAA
>CM074946.1:3145599-3165352 GCA_037577455.1 Pangasius macronema
GCAATAGTCAGAGAAGAAACCAAGAGGGGGGTAACCCACAACATGATGCTACCATGCTTCACTGCGGGCATCGTGTTCTCAGGGTGATGAGCAATGTAGGGTTTCCACCAAACACGGCACATTGTACTAATGCCAAAATGTCTCTTCAGACCAGAAAACAATTGTCCACATGTTTGCTGAGTCTCCAACATGCCTTTGAGCAAACCCCAAACGGGATTTCATATCACTTTTTTCAGTAATGTTTTTTTCTCACCACTCTTCCATAAAGTCCATCTTTGTGGAGTGTCCAGCTATCTATTTTCTCCCATCTCAGTTGTGGATCTCTCCTATTCCTTCACCATGGCCTCTTGGTTACTTCCCTGACAAACGCCTTACTCACCCTGTGACTTCTCCAGAACCTTGTCCTGGACTTGTTTTGTTAACTCCTTGGTCTTCATGTTTGTTTACGTATGTTCTCTATCATGGGGCCTTCCAGGAACATATGTAAATTATGTCTATCTTCTATTTACTATTCCTATAGTGAAACACTGAAATCAGAAATTTTTCAGCTCTTCTTCAGTGTGTAATTCAGTAAATTCTGGTATGGTTTATGTGACAGCACCTCCTAGAGGACACACTCATGTTACATGCAAGTATGAACATTTCACCCTGTGCACGCACCTGTGCATGATGTCCTGATTTGCTCATGGAGACACACACAGATGCATAAATCAGCCATTAATGACAGTGTTGCCAAAGCCATGGTTTTAAAATAATATTGAGCTAGTTTAACAATACTTGGCCGTGGACGCAAAGATTTTGTTTTATAGCAAATAATCAGAATTATTTGAAACAGAATTATTGAAACAAAGAATTATTCGCAAATAATCAATTATTTGAAACAAAGGCAGTATGTGGTGTGTCTATGATGTACAGAGCCATTTTTATTGTAAGATCTACTGCAACATTTAGAAGAGGGAAACGGGGATTATGGATTCGATATTCATACATCAGAAATGTGTGCACACCAAGGTGATCCTGTTTCCCATGCAATTACTGTTTTGGGCAAGTTTCAGAGATTTTGTTTGATTTTTGTGATGTAGTTGGGCTGGAAATTTTGCTGAAACCTGGAATACTCCCTGGAAGGGATCTCAGTCCATTGCAGGCACATAAATTGCCCTTAGGTGTGAATTTTAGACAATTCACCTACTAGTATGTATTTGGGAGGTGGGGGGAAACCGGATAACCCGAAGGAAAGCCTCAGGGACAAGGGGAAAACATGTAGAGAAACTGCATACAGATATAACCCAAACCCTAATATAAAAATCAGGTCTGATAAATATGTCCTGTGTACCAGGTTGGCTTGTTGGGCCTGCCACCAAAGCGACCTTGCAGAAGAGACCACAGGTTTGAGAATCATGAAACCAGCACAGGCTAACAGAGCATTACCAAAACTCTGTCCCCCTGCCTGCCCCACACTACTGAATAATGTTCATGATTACAGATGTTCCAAATATAGTGACCAGTGAGTGTGTGGCATTGAAATGTATTTAAATACAATTGTGAGGAAGGTTATTTTTGTCTTGTTTTACACACAGAGTTCATGAACTTTATATTGCACTTTCCTCATTTTAAAGTGTTTATACCTTTAAAAACATATACTGTGTACATGTGCATCAAGCAAGACTTTATATCTCACTACATACTTTAATGTTTAAAAATATTTGAAATATATTTCACAAAGTCCATTCTGCTTTAATGTGGTGGCATATTGCTAGTTTATTTTAAGCCAGGTGACACCAAAACCAGCAAAAGTCCATTTTAATCATTTAAACAGCCATTTTAAAATTAATTTTAATAAAATAGCTTTATACATGCTACAGAAAATCTAGAATGAAAAATGATGAAGGCCAAACATACTAGAAATAAACCTTCATAATTAAGTATGCAAAATAATAAATTAACAAAATGTGGAATATATGTGTGTGTGTGTGTGTGTGTGTGTGTGTGTGTGTGTGTGTGTGTGTGTGTGCGCACAAACCTGAACAAATGAAGAGTAAAATATTTNAAAAAAAAACACACAAAAGTACTTTAACATGTTTAATTTCCTTAAAAACTCTCAATATTCAGTCCTTAGAAAATATCTGATACATTTCCATACTGACACAGCAGTTCTTCAAACAACCTCAGAAATCAACAAATGCTGACCTGGACGCAGCAAGCATGATTAATACTTACTCTACCCTTTCTTAAAATAAAGATCTGCAGTATTTATACTAGGATTTATATCTATCCTTTTCAAACCATGTGGGAATTTCATAAAGTTTGGGTGCACATATAGACCTCTTCATAAAAGAATAAGAAATTCTTGAAACAAACAAACAAACAAACAAACCATCTAAATCATTGAACAGGCAAACACAACACCTTTCTTTCCCTACATACACTGAAGACAGACCCTTTATCTTCAACACTCACACTCCATAAATACTATAATGCCAAAAGTATGTGGACACGTGACCAGCACATCTACATACGTGGTTTCCCCAAACTGTGCCACAAAGTTGAAAGCACACAATTGTCTAGAATGTCTCTGTATGATGTAACTTTAAGATTTCCCTTCACTGGAAATAAGGGGTCTAGCCCAACCTGTCCCAGCACGACAATGCCCTTGTGCACAAACTGAGCTCCTCAAACACATGCTTTGCCAAGGCTGGCATGGGAGAAACCTAGTGGCCAGCATGGAGCCCTGACCTCACCCCCACTGAACACCTTTGGGATTCAATGGTTGACTGTGCTGACAAGGCTTCTTGTCCAACCTCACTAACGCTCTCCTGGCTGAAAGCAGTAATTCTCACAGCCACGTTCCAAAATCTAGTGGAAAGCCTTCTTATAAGAGTGGAGGCTGTTATAGCAGAAAAGGGGGGACTAAATCTGGAATGGGATGTTCAACAAGCATATGTGGATATGATGGGCAGGTGTCCACATAGTTTTGGAGATACAGTATTCTTTGTCATTAAAATAAATAAGTGAAATTTCATTCTAATTTCATATTGTACAGAACACAGCAGTAGTACAGTCACATACATTAGACCTGAGTTGTGTTTGGTCAAAGGTCCACTTGACAAAAAGGTGGCAGGGTCATTAATCAGAGACAGACAGGTGCAATAAATACAATCACAGTCACATTTTCAACCCTTACAAATAGCTTTGCCAAGCTAAGTTAATGGGGGTTGGGGTGGGGTTAACTGGGTGATCTAAAGTTTAATAAACTCACACAGGTGCATGGTTATAAAAACCATTATTCAACTGAGAAGGGCAAAATGCCAACACCCCAAATAGACTGAAACAAAGCTATAGCATATGTTAGGTCTTCAGGTCACAAGTCTCTCATGATCAAGAGGAAAATTTGGTCACTCATGAAACACTTCCTCATGGTTCTGAACTACTAGAACAATGTTCCCCTTTTCATGGTATCTCCCCGTTTTTCCTGCTCATTAAGCAAATGCTGGAATCGAGTTCAGGAACTGTGTGAAAGCATGCTGTAGTGTGCACGTTATAACCAGAAACTATGGACTCCTTTTCTTCAAGGGCCAACAACTAAAGACTTCTTGTTTTTTGCATCTTTTTGTTTTCCGCTGTTGTTAATTACCAATGAAATTTGAAGACAAGGAATGGAAGCAAAAAAGAAACTTTTGGATAAGAAAAGAAAGACACACAAAACTAGGCTTCTAGCTTTTTGGGTGGATTTGAGAGTTGCTTTTCTGTGTAGCAACCGTATTATTTTACTTACACATCCAGTCCTTACTGAGAACAAGACAACTTGAAAACAGTTACGGAAAACAATTCATTCAAGCACAAAGACTGGCTTCCTTTGAAGCCTGTGTAACAGGAGGGGAAAGTGCACCCTTTTCATGTCACTGGATTTATCAGAAACTCCAAATTCTGCAGAAGAAGAACATTAGTGGGCGCTGTTTCTTTATATTGCGTTTATGTGAGAATAGACAGCTCACAGGAAGTTCACACAAAAGGACCTTGCTTCTTCAGATGGGTACACACAAACTGCATCATTGTAACTTTGTCATAAACAGAACAAGTATTAGAATGATGACTATAACAAACAGGATTAAAATCACCAGCATCTTTCGGTTTTTTTTTTGGTACTGTTCAGCCTAAAGGGACAGGAAAAAGCTACAGTTAATATCTGCAAAGCACAGGATGTATCTTCAATGATACGGTTGATAAAGAAGGCAATACCGGATACATAAGAGATTAATTTTTGTTGAAAAAAAGGACAATTAAGAACAATTAATAGAGAAGGATGGCCGTTACCTTTTGTAACTGTTTCAGTCCATCCTCCGTTTTGATGCAGGCTTGCTCCACATTGAAGTCAATTCTGTCAAGAACTGTACCCTGTTTCAAGTACACAGATGTGCTGCCTTGTCATTCCGTCACAGTCATGTTTGTCAATATGACGTGTTCAACGATACAAAAGATTCTGTGCGTTTCTTCTTAACCACATCAAACCAATTTATAACATTCGTATACCACTGAATGAAATTGTATGAGCAATGTGAAAGTGATTATATGATCAAATACGACCGTGTAAAGATAGCAAGGGTGAAATATTAAGCAATTCCCTTACCATTAATTATAGTGTCAGTGAAAAACAAATGCCTAAAGCAAGTCTTTCAGCAGCATACAGTCAATATAAAGCCCTTCGGAGGGTGGTGAAAACCGCCCAACGCATCACTGGCACTCAGCTACCCACCAAGTCGATGGTCGTAGATGTCGTTTGCGACGGACGTCTCCCGCTTGCCGTAGTAGCTTCTGCGGAGAGTGGGGTTAGTTGGTCTGTTTACCCTCCTCCCATCTGGAAGGCGCTATCGGTGCCTTAGCGCCCGCACAAACAGACTGAGAAATAGCTTCTTCCCAGTGGCTGTTTCCACACTGGACAGCTGATCACTGTACACTGTAATATCTGTTTTCAGCTACTTACTTCACTGTTTATTCACCTTGTTTCTATATATATATATATATATTCATTCATTTGTATATCCTATTAACATTCCTATTATATTCTTAACGTCTTCACCACTGTACACTGATTGTACATACATATATAGATCATATTTATCCATATTTATAATACCTACTGCACCCCCTGTACATATCACCCTCATAGCTGTATATCCTTATTTGTAATTTATTGTAAATATGCTACTTATGCACTTCTGGTTAGATTCTAACTATGGACTTTCATTGGCTTAGTCCATAGTACTTTGAACAATGACAATAAAGTTGAATCTAATCTAATTTAATATAAAACGTCTCTCTCTGCGTCACGGGGCAGTGAAACACACTTGGAGGAAAGCATCATAGTAAACTCAGAAGCGCTGAATAAGCTATTTCACATAACAGATGTTTACATATAGTCCACAAGACACAATAATAACTGAATTTACACAAATGAACCAGTTCAAAAGTTCACATATGCTTGATTCTTAATACTGTGTTGTTACCTTTATGATCAATGACTGTTTTCATGTTTTATGATAGTTGTTCATCCTGAGTAGTTAAACTGCCCACTGTTCTTAGGAGAAAATCCTCCAAGTCCTGCACATTATTTGGTTTTCCAGCATCTTCTGCATATATGACCCCTTTCCAAACGCAGCTATATTATTTTGAGATCCATCTTTTCACACTGAGGACAACTGAGAGACTCGAACACGACTATTACAAAAGGTGCAAACATTCACTGATGCTCAAGAAGGCAACACACTACATTAAGAGTCAGGGGGGTGTAAACTTTTGAACAGGATGACTGGTGTAAATTGTTATTTTGTCTTCTGGGAAACATGTAAATACCTTCTGTAGCTTCTGAAGGGCAGTGCTAAATTTAAAAAAATCTTTAAAGCTTTCTCAGCACCCCCCCCCCCCCCAAGCATTTCTGTTTATTTTTCACTTGAATTCGGATGTTGCACATTAAAAGTGGAAAAAGACCTGACATATCTTGACATGACATGTATCCACATTTATGGGAGAGCTGTACTCGCCAGACTTGTGATAATCTCTCTGAATCTATGAACATGCGCCAAGGAAGTAATAATTAAGTGTGATGGTGCAAAGTTCATTTACACGCAAACACACAGACACTATTAACTTTGGTCTACATGTATTTAGGCATAGCAGCATGAAGGCTAACACAACGAACTTCTCACTACAGAGCAAACACAAACCCGGACTAAAAAGCATGACGCAAGGACAAAAGACCTGGGTTCAAGGGGCTGCTGGGAAATTTAGTGTCAGCTCTTGCCGCAAACACCTGAGACTGCCGAAGTTAAATTATAGGAAGGGGGGAGGGGGAGGTTCTGATTTCTATTTGTATTTTATTTCACCCTTTTAGGGTGGAAAAATTTGATAAAAAACCGAATATAACTTTCAACCACGGTATGGTTCGTGACCAATCAAAAATTAATAATTTATGGACTACCATTTAAATTGATAATTGATGGTTTGGTCCAAGGAGCTCATGCTCTCATTTTACCAGAGGCCACAAAATGGAAAAATCTGCCTCTTTTGGGGGTTTCGGTGTTTAGCATTGAATTTACTTGAGGTCACACTCCACAATAGTGGTTAATGGCTCATAGGAAAGTAGACAATCACGACTTTAGGAATCTGCTTTTTCATAAATATTTCTTTTTTCCCACGTATTGTGGAGAGGTGCGAATTGTTTGCCCAGCAGAGGACTCACACCGCTTCCATTTACCATTGCCCTGCTCACCAGCAGCTAAAAGCAGTCACGATACTCTACACACAGAAACCCAACAGGGTCTTGACTAATCTTAGAATAGACTTGTGTCGAAAAAAAAGAATTCATTTGTTTATACTAATTGGAAATGTCAGATTAAGTCGATTTCCGTTCCACCGGACCCCAGCGTACTGCCAGAAAGGGTTAAGGGGATGGGCTTCAGTCATTTGTTATTTTTATTTTTATTGTGTGTGGCACTCTGGAGCAAATAAATCACCATCAGGCATCGGGCAAACTGTGTCAGTTTTTAACCATCTTCACTCAGCTGCCTTTCAACCCTGAGTTCATGAGGTGCTTCACCGTAAAAGAAGAAAATAATTCAATTTACAGTTAAATGCTCAGAGGTAAAATATTCTCCATCAAAGTAAAAAAAATAAATAAAAATTCACTGACCTGCTCCACCACCATGCTAGCAAGGTCTCGAA
The DNA here is from genome assembly GCA_037577455.1 of Pangasius macronema. Taxonomy (NCBI): domain Eukaryota; kingdom Metazoa; phylum Chordata; class Actinopteri; order Siluriformes; family Pangasiidae; genus Pangasius; species Pangasius macronema. Next base: position 3,152,815 of record CM074946.1, read on the forward strand.
AAATCTCATTAAGATCAGAGATGGACTGTACAATTTGCTGGATGTCTCGCTCCCTCTCTTCCACCATTACTGCGTTTTGCTCCACCAGAGCAAGCTGGTCATCTGTAAAACCCTGAGAGAGCAAGAGTGTGTGAGACATTGAAAAGAAAGTGACAAGGGGAGGGGGGAAAAAAAAAAAAAAAAAAAAAAAAAAGCTAGTTGTGTATATTTACATCGCTGACCAATAGGGTTTTTCCTTCTGTAAATAGTGGAGATTTCCCATGTAAACATTTCCTAGATGATAATTAATAGAAAAGATTTCACCTTGTGACCGTGACCTCACATGTGTAGCCTTTAAGATATAACGCCATGCTCATCCTCTCGTTCATTCTCGCCTTGCCTGGGAGCAAGACCAGGAAGCACTCAATGATTGCTGTGGGAAGATCATCATCATCATCATCATCATCATCATCATCATCATCAAGGAGAGTGCACTGACATGTCCCATCCCACTACCATTGAAATCAAAACTAATTAGTTATAAACGGTGGATGAGTCTCTCCTCTGTGTACTGGATAACAAACGGCTGATGTGCAGCAGCGTAGTGCTGTGAAAACACTGAGTAATCAATATAATAAGTTCATCAACTTGTGAACTGTTGAACTTTTTTCAATCTTAATATCCTGTATTTTAAGTCACTAAAGCGAGGTGTGTGTGTGTGTGTGTGTGTGTTGCCAAGCCCTGATGGAGTTGGATGGTGGAAAATGGACCAATGACCTAACAGAGCATCTTCGACAAGCACTGCAATATTACGGCAATTATGACGTGCCTAGCATGCTACAGAAGGACTGCTGGCTATTCAGTAACGTCCCTTGATGTTATGCGACTGCAAGGCCTGCTAGGACAAAAAAAAAAAGCCAAGCTCATCTGTGGTGCAATCAAAGGAATTTTCCGTTTACATTTACAGCATTTGGCAGACGCCCTTATCCAGAGCGACTTACATTTATCCTAGGCTTAGGATGATTGACATCGGTAAATTTTAAATGTGTTTTGGAAAATGTGGTACATGTAGCTTTACAATGAACAAAATTAAATTGTGTTGTATCTCATACGTGTTTCCTTTTAGGCTATTTTGTAGTCATTTAGGAACTATAATAGCTGTCTGACCTCGGAGCCGAAACGTCTTTCTCTGATGCATTTTATCTTCCCTTGTCCACGCTTAAATTAAAGAAGTGAAACAATGTGTTGTTTAGCAAGCCTGCTCTGAGAATTCAATAAGTATCTCCGTGGCAGTTCAACACAGAGCACATGCAGGAGTAGTTTATAGAATTTTATTTTATATATTTTATTTTAATGAGTTTAGTTATAGCTAATAACTCGGCAGGTTTATTTACAGTCCCCACTTCAGTTTTGCCAGCATTTCTGACTTTGGTAATTAATCTAAAAAAAAAAATACTGACTAAATGATAATGTTAGCAACTTGCAGCTACAGCAGACTTGTAACCAGCTTCTGGTATTGTTTTTCCCACTGGAATGACACAATGTGTACATGGCATGCGTTACGTATGTCTGGCCACACCCCGTTCCTTTCTCACCTCAGAGCCACGTGCAATACTATGGTCAATTATTGATAGTTAGGAGGCACAGTAGGATGATGACAGGTTGCACACAGTCTCACAAGCCTAACTAAGCCCCATGGAGAGTTGAGAATTAGTGCCCTTTCTGCATTGGAATGCAGAGTAGATGAGTGCACATGGGCCAAACGCAACGGCTGTTAGCAGCAGGAACAAGACCTTGACACAACAGTGATTGATGCACTGCAAAAATTAAGCTTAATCTTCCACCTAATGGAATGGATTTAATGCCTGACCCATTATGTGGTATATGAGCCCAAGCAAGTGGCCAGTTTCGTAAAGGTTATATATACACAGCCTTGAACAAGAGAATGTATAATGGCTACGACGGCAGAAGCAGAAAGCATGGGGCTGAAATCAATGCCACTAGTAGAGAGACAGATGGCTTCGTCAGTAGTACAAGCAGAGATAATGCTAATGATGGGAGATTCAATAGGCAGGTAGATCTTCCAGGCAGCACTCCAAGCTACAGGATCAATAGAAATGGAACATGGGAAGTAATTGGGTCTATGGAGAAAGAAAAAAGAAAATAAAAGTTGCACCAAGTGCCATTGGTGCCTCAGCAACTTACGGAGATACTGGATGATGACACCTGTCTTTGATTTGAAGAAAGACTAAGTATATGGCAAGTGGGCTACTGATGGGAGGCAGACATGATATTTCTGACAGATGGAAAGAGTTATGTAGGATGTAGGATATAGCACACATCACTTTGGTACCAGGGCAGAAGACCAGGGGGGAAAAAAATCACTCAGGTAGATGAAAGTAGCGAGAGGATGAGTGTAACTTATAGGCTGCATAAGTGAAGTCACAATCACAAAGGTCATGACTTGGCTAGGAAACCTCAAGTAGTTCCTGAAGGATCTGTCTGTGCAAACAGTTGCCAGAACTATTTGTTTATTAGAGATGGCACCGAATAATTAGCATCAGTATTGGGCTGATAGCAGCAAAAAAAAAAAAAAAGACAGATCGGATACTGGAGGAAAAAAGAATGAATTTGACCCAATCCTGTAACAAATGATAAAGAAATGAATTTGTAAAAGATGTTTTTTTTTTAAACTTTAAATGTTTACACATAAAGAGACTAGACTGATTTTTATTATATTTACAATGTTATTATATTTAGATTATATTTATTTTATTTGCAATGTAACTGATTTTTGCATGAAAGCTGCACTTTTGTGTCAGCAAACAGTCGAGTTTTTAGCCATGTATTTTTTTCCCCTGTACTTTTTAAGTGCTTCAATTAAAGAAATAATTTCAAAAGCTTTAAAGTAGTTTTTCAAGAAAAAAAAATATTAGAAAGGAATCGATATCAGCTGATACTCAAGGTATCTGTATCAGTTTTGGAGTGGAAAAAAAAAAAGAGGTATCATGACATCTCTACTGATCATCCTTCTTACCCGGTCATGTAGTGCTATGCCTTCATCCTCCTCCATCAGAGGCCCAGAGTCAAAGAAGTGTTTAGACCTTTCTTCACGATTCTTCATGCCTGAGGTAGATGGCAAAATGGTTGCAGGAAACTGCACATAGCAAAGTATTTTTGGAGTAGAATATAAAAGTCTTATTATGATTTGGAACCTGCTACCGATCATGCTAAAGTCTCTAATGAGAACATTTTTGTTTGTTTAAAAAAAAAAAAAAAAAAAATACATTTAAAAAAAAAAAAAGTCATCTTTTGAGATTTTGACTTTTGTCTCTGTGTACTCAGTCATATTAAAGCTGTAAGACGTTGTCATTTGCGCTCTCTGGTAGTAAAACGCTATTGCAAGCTATATTCCGATCATTTATAAAAAAATTTTTTGGCCGTAAGTAATATCTTCGATAAGAATCTGAGAATATAAGAGTCTTATACAAACGAAGGAGTCTAAAATGAAAAGACAGACGTGTCGAAGGAAAACCGAAGAGGCAGAAGCATAGCGTGAATGACTTGCTCTAACCCAGTATAAGAGGTTTAAATACATAAAGTACAGAGAAAGACAAAAAAAAAAAACACACACACACACACCTCCTAGCCACTAGCTTTCCTGTGTAAACACACAAGTGAAAGACTTTAGAGTACAAACTGACAAGTTTGCCCAAACGCACTAACTACAGTATCGTTCAAGTTGCTCTTTCCCAATTTAAGGTAAGTCTGAACTGCAAAAACTCTCACTCAATAGAAAAGTCTGTCATTAAAACACACCCTGGTAGCCATTAGCTAAAAACGGTTTAAACTGTAGCTTTAAGCACTGAAGGTTTATGCTGAAGTGTGTGTGCACGCTTACGTTTCAGGTAACTGGACTGTGTGTGTCTGAAGTTGGTCGAGAGCTCCTGAAGGCTCTGCGCCAATGAGGAGATGACGTTCCTGAGCAGCCTCCCCTCCTGTTCGGTACAGTGACCAGACCGCGACTGCAGCCCCACCACTGCGCGCTGACAACGATGGAACATCTACACACGCATTATAAAACACATTTATAACACACACACATACACACACATGCTATAAACACATTATAGCTCATAAATAAATAACAGAAATATCTACCACCAGCTGCTTATAATACTTAATCCAAAGAAATCGAGTTGTAAAATATATTTTTTTTTTTTTTTTAATTAAAGCCATTGCAACCTCTGTGTGGATGGGATTTAACCTGTGTGATTTCCTGGGTAGTGATCTCGATGGCATGCTCCTCCTTGGTGCTGTCATCCAGTGTCGGCCGGTTCATGTGTCTATCATGCAGACTTGCCAGCTCCTTCATTTTCTGCCGTATGCGCGTGATCTCATACTGAATCTGAGGGCAGAAAAGAGCCACGGATGAGCTCCGAGACCACTAAAAGAGACACCTCTCACGTCATTTGAAGTGATAATAATGGTGACAGAAGTTACTCATTAAATGCAGTTCATTAAGCTTCTATTTAGCCTTCGCTCCAAGATGGATGGCCTACATGTGAACTCCATTTTACCACACGGCTTCAAACAGCTTTCCAACACGTTCATTTGAAATTCTTTGGTTGAGATACTAAAACAGTATTTTACACTACCTCTTATTTGTACTTCGATTAAATAATCTACCCCTGTAACACACTTGCCATAACAATAATACACTACATATTAAAGGACCGTGGTCCACAAAAGAGGATTGTGTACAGGGAACTTTAAATAATGTCCCGATTCAGGAGCACAGTCATCGTGCCAGGACACTAAAATACAGCGAAAAGCTAACAGTTATACAAAAGTACCAAGACAGGATGGAAAGGAAGGTGCTGATTAAAAAGGGCAGAACTTCAGTTATTAATAAATAATGACAAAATGTTATTTGGTATTATAATTTGCATGGAATTCTACCTATAAGGCATTTTGGGAAAGAGAAAATATTATATTCTCATTTTTTTTTTTAGCTGTTGTTGTTCATAAAAAGCTACTTTACCTCATCCACACCCTCTATCCATTTGGGTGAGAGCCTTTTAGTGACACCGATGCCAGCCTCTGGATCCAAACTAATTCCAGACACCAGAGCCATTCGATCATCAACCAGCTATAAACAGAAGACATGAGAAGCAGTGTCAAGTTTGACATGAAGCTTGTGGTCACTTGTGAGCACTGGAGTTTACTGTGCGCAGCATACTTTCTTAAACAGTATAAAAAATGACTCCTACTGAGATCCAAAATGATTGAACAATACCTCGTCATACTCCTAATTTGATTGACAGAGCCCAGTAGAGTCCCATCCAATGAGAGAAGAAAGAGAAAGTAGACAGGTGGGGACAGGTGGAGAAGTGACAGCAAATGAGTCCGAAGCAAAAGGTCAAGAGGTCAACATCAAAAAAAACACACAAACAGCATCAGGATTAGGCAAATTATTTGCTATGCAAAAAACAAAACAAAACAAAACAAAAAAACAAACACATCAGAAAACACCTGTAGTTCATTAGTGATGTAAAAAGATTACTTCAAAAGACTAATCAAATCCCAACACACCTAATTCATGAAAAGATGCTGAGGATCTTTGGTATCTTTGCATTGTAATCATATGTTAAAGAAACAGACTGCACCGATAACTAGAAACAACGAAACATACTTTTGCGGGGGAAAAAATTACATACTGATCAAGTGACATGCAATTTTCAAGCACATAACTAGCATTGCAGTGCGCAGTTCCAAAAAGATCCATGCAGGTGTCTATGGAGGGGAAAAAAAGGTGGCATGCACACAGAAGTAAGCGAAGGAGCTGCTAGATCACCATTACCCCAGATAAACAAGCCTCGGTCAGGAATTATCAAAGCATGGCCACCTTAGCCATCATGCAATGGTCTAAACTGAAAATCTTGAAATTTCTTTTGCTGTTTTAGGTGTAATCATTTGCAGCAATACTTTGGCAGAGACAAGAAAAAAAAACATTCAACACTATTCAAAATCATAGTCTTCTCCACATGAGGGATTTATTTGAATAACTGATTTATTTGAATATCTGTGATTGGCCTATGGCTGTCAATGAACATACAGCACATTCAACACACCCCATACAACACACTATTTTTCTAAATACAGTAAAAAAAAAATTAAAAAAAAAACATTTACTATATAAAGTAACAGCTGCTGGCTGACTATTTTCACATGCTGCAGAGTACTCTAGTAGTTGACACACAGGTCTTTAGTTAGCAGGAAAAGTCACACTAGAAAAATGCATTAAATTAGAATACAAAGCCACGACTTTCAGTATACATTTTTAGTTTCATAGACACACAAGAAGAACACTCAATTCAGAAACTTGTCTCAAGCTTCACAGGGATATCTGATACAGTGAAACCAACTGAAACTAACCTGAAAGGCCGCACAACAAAAGTCTCGTTTAAAATGACAGCGATGCTTACTTAGAAAGCTTCAAGGTCAATATTTGGCTCAGGCCTAAGCAGGCCTGGTTTAGCCAGCGGGAGATTCATGAGAAGTGGCCTGGCTTGTCTTATGGATCATTAGGTCTGCTTGCTTTTATCGGTGATGCAGCCAAGTTTTTGGCAAATCACGCAGTTAGGACAAATCATGTTTGGTCCATACAGTCAAACGCGATTGGCTAATAAATCAAGAAGTCACTAGTCTTGCAAAGCTTATGGTCATTATTCAGCTCAGCTCTGTAAAGCTTCCATGTTAAAAAAAAAAGCAACGTGAAATAGAAAGCAATGCAGACCCACTGAAGAATGGACAAGAAGTGGCTGTTCCAGCACTATTTGGACAAGGGAAACCCCAACTGGTGGCATAACTGACATTATTAGACTATAAATCTGAACATATTTTTGTTTCAATTCATTCGGTACTGATGTTATTCATTTCTTGTCAGCTCAAACCATCTGGCTACTTTCCTTTGACCTCCCTAATTAAGAAGGTGTTTCCTTTCCATAGTACTACTGCTCGCCGGGTTTTGCTTTTTGCACCAGTCTGTGTAAACCTCCAGTCTGTTGTGTGTGAAAATCCAAGGAGATCAACCGTTTCTGAAATATTCACACCACCCTGCCTGAGAGATCATATTTCTTTCCCCAATTCGTATGAATGTTCAGATGAGCCTTGACCTTTGCCTACGTGCTTTTATGTATTGAGCTGCTACCTCATGACAGGCTCATTATATATAAGTATTTTGCATTTAAAGGAATTTTGCATGAATGAACAGATGTACAAGGTTTACTAATAAACTGTTTGGTGAGCATACATTACAGTACACTCTGCCTAATTTACTCAAACAGCTGTAACTCATGATTGCTTGTGGATTCGCATGAAACTTAAAAGGCATATACAGGACAAGATTCTGAGGTCATATGAAAACATGGCTGCCATCAGCCAATCAGCTTTCAGCATTTTTTTGTCACTGTTAACATTGAGCTATCATGATTAAACTTGAATGGTAGTTTTAGGTAGGTTCCCACTGTTACACGAGGCTATCTTACTAAAATTGGCCACTGGGGGCAGTAAGTGTGTTTGTCCACACAAAAACAAGTGCATCTCTTGGAAAATAAGCTGCCTATTGGACCATTTAGCTCTGCCCACACAAATTTGTGATAATTTGCATAATATGTGAAACCTACATTTGTAAATTAGAAGTAGGAGTTTTGACCAATCTTCAATATTCATATCACACTATTTAGGAAAGGGTGAACTTTCTTAAAAATCAGCTGTAGCATTGAGCTACTGTTGCAAAACTTGATATGTTTATTTATGTTCTCTTTATCGTTGTATGTATCTTGGCAAGAACTGGCCACTGGAAGCGCTATTTTCAGCGAGTGCTTGGACCCCATAGATCACAGCTTGCAAGTATATCTATCAGTGTCATATTTGTTCAGTGATGAGGAGTATCTAGATAAGTTTACTTGTAGAACTTGTACTTAATGTGTTGTATTTCTTATTCTTAGATTACATATAGATTACTCATGCAGGTAAACTGATATCTGCGTTGTAAACTAATCTTAAAAGCTGACAATACACTGCCTAAATCACAGACGTCACTGAATATGACACACAGGTCAGATAAGGAAATGAACATTGTACATTACAATATGAGTTAGCCTAAGAAAGAAAGTTAAGATTTAAAAAAAAAAAAAAAAAGTTATTCTGGCAATTTACATTCTCAAACTAGAAATGTTAAGCCCAAAGTTGATTCCAATAGCCTACTCAAGGAACAGAGAATATACTTAATCATTGTTGTAGTCTTTTATTGAACATTTTACTGACTAAAGTGATTGCAGCAATTTATAAAAAAAAAAAAAAAGACTGAAAATAATAAATATAATTAAAAAAAAAAATCACATCTTAAATGACTAGTGAATTTATTGCACTTACATGTACATTTCATGCTTTTAAACTTCATTTTTATTTGATTTTTCTCCAGCTTTAATTAATTTTAATTAGAATTAATTAAATTAAAATTATTTAATTAAAAATTATAATTTTTAATTTAATGACTTACAAGCGACAGGTGAACTTAAACCGTTAATGTTAAAAGGTTTAACACATTTAATAGTGAAATATCATTAATAAAATGGAAATCTGATGGGTTTAGCCTTCAATGTGTTTGGTAAACACATACACAAAGGGGTTTTAAACTATTATTTGCTCTCTATTGGCAATGATGATTTCTACTATAGAGCTTTTGTTCCCAGGATTATTTGACAGTCTATGCCAGGCACCATAGATAAGACCTGATATAAGGCATATACACTACATATACATATGGCCAAAGGTATGTGGACACCAAACATCACAGCCATATGTAGGCCTTCTCCAAACTGTTGCCCCAAATTTGGAAGCACACAATTATCTACAATGTCTTTATATGCTGTGTCATTACAGCTTCCTATCACTGGAACTAAGGGGACTGAGTCCAAATCTGACAATGCTCCTGTGTACAAAGTGAGATCTTTGAAGACATAATTTGCCAAGGTTGGTGTGGAAAAACTCAAGCAGCCTGCATAAAGCCCTGATCGCAAATACGCTGAACAATTCTGGGATGGCCTCCTTCATTTGCATCGACATCTCTTTGGATCGCATATTGAGAGTTCCCATGAATAGCTACCATCAGCCATAACATTAAAACCACTGACAGTTGAAGTGAATAACATTGATTATCTCATTACAATGGCACTTGTCAAAGGGTGGGATATATTTGGCATCAAGTGAACAGTCAGTTCTTGAAATTTATATGTTGGAAGCAGGAAAAATGGGCAAGTGTTAGGATCTGAGCGACTTTAACAAGGACCAAATTGTGATGGCTAGACGACTGGGTCAGAGCATCTGAAAAACAGCAGGTCTTGTGGGATGCTCCCAGTATGCAGTGTTTAGTACCTACCAAAATTGGTCCAAGAAAGGACAACCTGTGAACCAGTGACTGGCTCATGGACACCCAAGACTCACTGATGCGTGAGTGAAGGGAGTGAAGGCCAGTCTGGTCTGATCCCACAGAAGAACTACTGTAGCACAAATTGCTGAAAAATGTAATGCTGGCTATGATAGAGAGGTGTCAGAGCACACAGTGCATCGCAGCTTGCTGCGTATGGGGCCACAGCCACAGACCTGTCAGAGTGCCCATCCTGACCCCTGTCCACCACCGAAAGAGGGTATATGAGCATCAGAAGTGGACCATGGAGCACTGGAAGAAGGTGGCCTGGTCTGAAGAATCACGTTTTCTTTTACATAATGTGGAGGGCTGGGTGCCTCTGCATCGCTTACCTGGGGAAGAGATGGCACCAGGGTGCACTATGGAAAGAAGGCAAGCTGGCGGAGACAGTGTGATGCTCTGGGCAATGTTCTGCTGGGAAACCTTGGGTCCTGGCATTCATGTGGATGTTACACTGCTGCATACCACCTATCTAAACATTGCTGTAGACCAGGTACACCCCTTCACGGCAAAGGTATTCCCTAATGGCAGTGGCCTCTTTCAGTAGGATACTATCCACTGACACAGTGCAAAAATTGTTCAGGAATGGTTTGAGTAGCATGACAACATGTTCAAGGTGTTGACTTGGCCTCCAAATTCCAGCTGTGGGATGTGCTGGACAAACAAGTCTGATCTATGGGGGTCCCACCTCACAACTTACAAGACTTAAAGGATCTGCTGCTAACACCTTGGTGCCAGATACCACAGCACACCTTCATTGATCTTGAGTTGAGTTTAGCCAATGCTTCAACGGGTCAGAGCTGTTTTGGCACCACAAGGGGGACCTACACAATATTAGGCAGGTGGTTTTAATGTTATGACTGATCCGTGTATATATTCATACACACCCCGCACGCACACTGTGTACTTTATTAGGAACACCTGTACAGAAAAAACAGCCAGTGAGCAGCAGTTCTGTGGATGGAAACGCCTTGTTGATGAGAGAGAGGTCAGCAGNCAGGTTCGAGCTGACAGAAAGGCTACAGCAGCTCATAACCATTCTGTAACATTGTAGTGAGCAGAAAAGCATCTCAGAATGCACAGCGTGTCGATGTCAGATGGACTACAGCAGCAGAAGACCATGTCGTGCTCCACTTCTGTTAGCCAAGAACAGAAAGCTGAGGCTATCATGGGCACAGGTTCATTGAAATGAAAAGTCTTTAACTGTTACTGAATTACTATAACCAGTATCCAGTTTCAATGAGTCTCTTCCCACTATAGCCTGCGCCGCAGCATTCAGTACGTTGTGCATTCTGCTCAACATGGTTGTACAGAGTGGTTATACTGTAGCCTTCATGTCAACTGTCGAACCAGTCTGNTCTGCTCTGACCTCTCTCTCATCAACAAGGCTGGATGTTTTTTCTTTACTGCACCAGTCTGAGTAAACTCTAGAGCTTGTTGTGCACGAAAATCCCAGATCAGCAGTTACAGAAATACTCAAACCAGTCCGTCTGGCACCAAAAATCATGCCACCGTCAAATTCACGGAGATCACATTTCCCCCCCCAATGTGGCTGTTGATGTGAACATTACCCAAAGCTGCTGTCTGCATGATTTTATGCACTGCAGCCATACGATTGTCTGATTAGATGCATGATTGAGTAGTGAACAGGTGTTCCTAATAAAGTGCTTATTCCTCAAGACTTTCTGCAATCAATACAGCCTAAACCACTTAACGTACAGATTCTGTTCAAACTGTGTTTCTCTCCGTCACAGAGATGAGCTTTATATTTCTGGTTTTGATAACATTTATAGCCTTTAAATTATTCAAGTTTAAAATTTAGATTTTGTAACTGACTGTCAGTTAAGAGTTTTGTGATGTCCCAAAGGGCCAATCTATCTCTCTCTCTCTCACACACACACACACACACACCACACACACACACACACCACACACACCACACGGGCCTGCACTTTGACACAGACAGGCATTAATTCTCAAAATTAAAGCTTGAAAATTCTCTATTCACTCACATACAGTACATTAAAAACCACCCTGCCTGCTAATTGCCACAAAAACCAAAATTCAATATCCTCCTTATCTCTAATTCCCCCAAACCCCAAATATAAACACCCCCAATCACTGCTAAATGCCCCAAACCCACAAATACCCCATGACTGCTAAATATACCCAAGCCACAAAATAAATATTCCCCGAATCCTAAATTCCCCAAATGCTGAAATAAATACCACCATGAAGTCTAATTGCTCCAAACCCCAAAAATAAAAATCATGGTGTCCTCTAACTGACCCAAACTCAAATATAAATACCACCCCGCCTGTAGTTTCCCAACTCCAAGTAAAAATACCTGACTGCTTTTTGCCACAAACCTCAAACATAAATACCCCAAGTGCCACAAACCCTATATATGAATATCCCATGACTGCTAAATACACCCAAACCCCAAAATAAATACACCCCTAAATGCCCCTTAACCCATAAATAACCCATGACTGCTAAATACACCCAAACCCCAAAAATAATTAAACCCTAAAACCCCCAAAGTCAAAAATACATAGTCCCGTGACCTTTAATTTCCCCAAACAGAAATATACATATCACCCCAACTGCTAATTTCCCCAAAACCCAAAATACCCCTGTGACCTCTAATTGCCCCAAACCCTAGCAATGACCTAGGACACTACAGCACTGCTCTTTATTTGTCCAACTTACTTTCAGCTCTTTTCAAGCTCTATGTATTTCCCTCAGGAAATGCAAATCTAGTTTAAGCAGTGTGCCATCTCTACCCAAACGTTCTGTTATTAACTTACAACGACAAAGCACCTGGTGAAGTCACAAATATGGGCTGTCTCTATTCATATCATTTCCTAATATTAATATTATAATAATAATTAATAATAATAATAATAATAATAATAATAATAATAATAATAATAATAATAATAACTAATAATCTGTGCTTCTCTCGTTCTCTCCCTTTCTCTGTCTGTCTCTGTTGAGCTACACATACTACTCCTGAGATGCCACTGATCCTGACCCCTTCTGCTCTCCAGACCTGCTTGGTCC
>CM074946.1:3223854-3235166 GCA_037577455.1 Pangasius macronema
TTATAGAGAGAGAGAGAGAGAGAGAGAGAGAGAGTTTAAATGCATTTTTCAGTAAATTGACTACTCTCAATTTATATATATATATATATATATATATATATATATATATATAATATATATATTATATATAATAATAATAATTATTATATTTATATAATAATATAATATATGTGTGTGTGTGTGTGTGTAGGGAGAGAGAGAGAGAGAGAGAGAAGGTAATGTCAAAGATAATGTTCCCAGATGCATACACTTGCAGTCCCTTAAAAAAATACTGACATGACGGAGATGGACAGGATAAAAGTGCCAGAGATACTCTGGTAAAAATTACATCACCCCACATCACCACGTAAAACCAGTCCAATCCAAACTAGCATTGTTCAAACTAGCAAAGAACTTGTCAACAATACTTCACCTACGGCAGTCAAAAGCCAATTTTACTACTGGTGTTTGTGATGTGTGTGTTGTGCTACAACACAGCTCTTTGTATTGGAGGAGGAAACCCCCAGGTGTGGGGAGGTACAGGACTCACAGGGTGGAATTGAACCCCTGAGCCCAGGCGTGAGGAGCGAGTGTGCTAACCACTAGGCCACCTTGGCCCGCCCCACCGCCCGCTCAGTGATCGCATTATGTAATTTCTCACCATAACTCCTATTTGAACCGATTCATTTATGGAATCAACTGAAGTCGATTCACGATTCGCAGTGAATTTGAATTTGAGAATAGACTCTTTTTGGCATCGACGACTACTAGCCTTAGGCTTTGGTACAAACTGAGACGAAAACACACCACGTTCAGAGCATCGGAGATATTTACGAGAATTGTAAAAGTAGCGTACACTGCGTCTTCTCCATGCCGGTGCCCTAATCGGTGTCTGGCGGTCATTTTATCAGAGTGCTAACCCAGCGGAGTGAGAGTAATAATAAGTAGCAGGGGAGAATGGCACTGTCGGCGTCGTCTGCACAGACAAAAGGCTTAGAAGTGCATGCATTTAAAAAAGTCTGTACGCTATAAACAATGGTTTAACAGCTGATAGCGTGCGTTTTGGTGCATTTTTTGGTGTCTGCTCATTGCAGCCGCCATATTTAGGTTTATTGCTGGTGACTGGCTCTTCGGGACTGAATTGTTCAGCTCGACTAGTGGCGTTAGCGGTGCTGCTGGTGACGCAGGAAAATCACTCACAAGAAATTCAAGGAAGCAAGAGCACCTAAAGAACTCCATGTATACCCGGGAAGTCTCCTAATGATACGTTATTGATGCTTTGGATTGTGTATTTACAAACAAACAAGCAACCGGACTACCGGCCATAAGGAAATCGTATCTCATTTCTGGGTAAGTGCTATTTCCGTGCTGCTAGCAAGCCAGTGTGTACACATCTCAGAGGACTGGCGTTAGCTCTGCTTTATGTTGTGTGTTGATGAGTATGGCGTGTTTGATAGGTTTGGGTCGTGCACATAGGAGATGTAGACAACACATCAGGCTGGGAAAAATCACAACATCCTAACACTAGGGCTCAGTCCGTCTCAGATCCTGGTTAACAGTTGATGCGTGTAGAAGCCGGTTTCCTTTTTTTGTTTAAAGCAAAATGGCTGACACCTTTGTACACCAAACCTGCTCGAAATGACTGTACGAAATAGTGCTGTGCCTTTTGAAACAGATGTCACTGTTTGTTAGTCAGTTGTAAGACGAGTGTCAGATTTGAGGATGCTAATACAAACACACTAGCTAGCAGGCTAGCTAACATTGTTGTGGCCGGCGAGCGAGGACACCGCCATTAATAAGGTGTAACCACTTCCATGTTAGCCAGGCAGCTAACTAGGCCGAAAAGACTACACAACTGTCTAAATAGGCCTTGACTGGAAATTACCAACAATGTTAGGTTGTAAACATTGACAAATATAGAGGCTGGGTTCTTCTTGGAGGGATAGAAGTGGGTTTTGTATAATTTCTGTGCAATTTGTTAACAACAAAGTTGACGTTTCTGAACTAAACCAAGTTAGTTGTGATGTTGGTTGATAGTTTACAGGCCAGGGGTTTTCTTGGTTAGCTAGGCAAGGTGCTAGGTGTTTAGGAAACTGCAGCGTCTTATGGAAGTTAAATTAAATTAATTAACTTAAAGGAGAGTATAGTTGGGTTTTGTAATTCCGTACAAAAACATCCGTTGTCCGCTGTGGACGTGTTGGAGGCGTCGCTAGCTGTTAGAGCTGTGGGTGAGACTGTCAGGACCTGGAGCTCTCAGCATGATGAGATATGGCACTTACTGACAGGAAAGCATGATAATAACATGACCTGATGTAGGAGGCATGAATAATGTTCATTCAGTTCTTGGTCTTTCATATGTTTAATAGGATGTCAGTAATTATGCCCTCCTCCCTGTTCCCTATTCCCTACAAACAGCAAAGTGATAGTAACAATTCTCTACCCTCTGGATAAATCATTTGGACACTAACTGTAATCAGTTCATTGTGGAATTTCATGAGCAAATGGATCTCCAGAATCCTCCAGAAGGAGATGTTCAAAACTGTCCAGATATTGTATTAAACACACTTAAATGGGAACATCTGTACTTCAGTTCATTTATGCAGTTATCCATTCAGTCGATCGTGTGGCAGAAGGACATTGCATGAAATCATACAGATGCAGGCCAAGAACTTTAGTTAATGTTCACATCAAACATCAGAATGGGGGAAAAGTGTGATCTCTGTGAGTCTAATCGTGGCATGGGTGTTGCTGCCAGTTGGACTGGTTTGAGTATTTCAGAAACTGCTGATCTTCTGGGAATTTCAGATACAGCAGTGTCTAGAGTTTACACAGAATGGTGCGAAAAACAAAAAACATCCTGGGTGCAGAGGGTTTGCAGACTGAAACACCTTGTTGATGAGAGAGATCAGAGGAGAATGAGCAGTCTGGTTTGAGCTGACAGGAAGTCTATAGTAACTCAAATAAGCACTCTTTACAACCGTGGTGTGCAGAAAAGCATCTCAGAACACACAACACATCAAATCTTGAGGTGAATGAGATGCAACAGCAGAAGACCACATCAGGTTCCACTCCTGTCAGCCAAGAACAAGAATCTGAGGCTATCATGAGCACTGATTCAATGAAACTTGACGGTTGAAGACTGGAAAAAGACCAGGTGGACCTTTGTTTAATTGCATTTAATTGGATACCATCTGCTGTGAAAAGAAACAGTTGGGATGATGCATTTTTCCTGTTTCCGTAGATCAGATTTTATAATATAAGGTGTAATTTCTTTGTATTATGAACCTGATATTTTAATCATTTTCAGTGGAACCACACAAAGCTATTTTATGGCAGCATTATTAATATGGAAGTTGCTTCTGAATCGTTTGTTGACCCGAGTGCGACTTACATCAAGCACAGCAAACAGCTTGCATTCAGACCACTGTCACGCCAGCTGCTGTAGAAACTGGAGTGCATGTCTATACAGTGGTTTACGGTAACTGCTTGTAAAATGCTGTTGCTCGTCAGTTTTAGTTAAGTACTGCGAGATGTTTGTGTGCACTATACAATGGCGGGCGCTATGGTCAGGATCTTGTCTAGGTGTTGATTTATCATTACACGTAATGTGGAATGTCCTGATAAGCTGTGGAAGTTCCTGTTATCATTTAAGTTATAGCAGCAATAAATACTTCCCTCATAAACTCTCTTTTATTCCTCTCTGTCCTCCCATACATGCTAAATTAAACAGCTTCTTAAAGATTGGTTCAACATCGCAACAATTCTACTTTTATAAATTAAAAAAGAATAAATTGTTGTTAGGATTAAATTATGTAAAATAGAGTTAATTGTTACTATAGACATGATAACATTAAAACAAGCGTAATATATGTGTGTTTTTTTTTCTTGTGATTTACTATCAGAGAGGTGCTCTTCTTTTTTTTTTTTTTTTTTTTAATTGACACTTTTCAGTGATTTACTGGTTACTTAACGATAGTTCTCATTGATAAAAGATTAGACGAAGCAGCTGTTTTGAAATTGAAAGTGACGTTGAAACAGCCAACGTTCAAGAGCTTTCCATGTGTACGCAACTCTGCCAGTAGAGCCATTAAAGAAGCAATGCACTGATCTAGCTGTCAGATGTAGGAGTGGTTGATATGGCGAAACTATCAAAACCTAATTATTTTATATATGTGATATGGATCACAATATTTCAGTTTGCTTATATTGTTAGCAAGACAGACAGACAGACTGCTGTTTAAAGTGTGGCTTAGTAAGCTTAGTTTGTGATGTCAGTCTTGAGCCCATCACATTCAATATGCAAAAACTTTGCAGACAGTAACTGGAGCTCAGGCTCGTACCCCAGACCTGGGAGCTGGGAGGCACTGACTGTATCTGCGCCACAATTTGGGCTGGCAGGAAAACATTGGTTCGCTTCAACAGTGTGTTCAGAAATATTCAGACCCCATTTCCCACCTTTTATTGTGTTATAGATTGGACCTCAGTGGACCTCGTTTATCAGTCTTGTAGCAAAGTTGTGTTTAAATGCTTGCATAAACCAAACTCAGCTAAAGATTCTCAACAAAAGTTTGGGAAATGCTGATTTTCTTCATACTTGTGTGTGTATGTTAATGAATTCCTATCAGCCATAAATTGCCAGGAGAATGCATAACACAGATGATTTGCATGTAATCACACCCAACTCTCCATAAAAATTTCAGTGCACAGACTGTGCACAACTGTGAGCACGAAACGAAAACAAAAGTGGAAGTCTTTTGACTTGAAGTGAATGATCAGGGTAAAGCCTGAAAAACAGAAAGTGGATTGTTGTCATTTGTATGCCAATGAAAATATTTAATAACATTAATAATAAAAAGCGAGCACTAAACTTCTGACAGCTGAGGCATTTGTTTACGGCTTGACTAAGAGTAGACAGACTGACCCGTCCTCCGTCTAGCGCTTCTGTAAGTTGCTCTGGTTAAGGGTGTCTGCTAGAAACTAGTCATTTCTATAATTATCTGGTAATATTTTGAACTGTGTGATCTGGTGAGTTTTAATATTTCCCCATTTGCAAAGCTTTGTCTACTTCCTTCTGTCATGATATTTCTGACCAAATTTTCTGCATGTGTCTCAGCCAATTTTTTTTTGGTTTGGTTATTTATGTGCAATGGGAAAACAAAACAGACCAAATAGCAAATGAACCAAAAGTTTCAATTTAGCTCTAATACTCAGCAACCGAACTAATAGGTGTGAAAGCATCCTTAGATAATTATTCAGACCCTTTGCTAAGGCACTCCAAATTGATCTCAGGTGCATCCTGTTTGCTTTGATTTTCTAGAGATGTTTCTAGAACTTGATTAGAGCCTACCTGTGGTAAATTGACTGAACATGATATAGAAAGGCAGACATCTGTGTGTATAAGGTCCCACAATTCACAGGTCAGACCAAAAAACCAAACCATGAAGTCCAAGGAACTCTCCATAGACCTCCACAATCAAATTGTCTCAAGTCATAGATCTGGGGAGGGGAAAAAAACATTTCTAAAGCATTGAATGTTTCCAGGATCACAGTGGACTCCATCATTGTGAAATGAAAGACGTTTGGAACCACCAGCACTCTTCCTTGAGCTGACCATTCGCCCAAACTCAGTAATTGGGCTTGAAGGGCCTTGGTCAGGGAGTAAGCCAGTGGCCACTCTAACAGACCTTCAGAAATCCTCCGCAGCGACCCTGAGAGAACCTGCAAGAAGAAAAAACATCTCAGAGATGCTCCATCAATCAGGCTTTTATGCTAGAGTGGCTAGAGAGAAGCCAAACCTGAGTAAAAGGCATGTAGCAGGCACTTAAAGGACTCTGAGAGCATGAGGGAAAAGATTCTGTGGCCTGTTGAGGCAATAATTGAACTTTCAGACAATAATTGAACTCCAAGTGCTACATCCTAATCTGTACAACCCACACCAAGTCATGTTTCAGTCTTCTAGCTTTAGCCTCATTAATGTGCACTCACGTGGAAACAGATAAGAAGAGATATTTGAAATTGAGAATGCCCCATCATCTTTTAAATCCTAGGTGTGACAACTGACAAAACCAAAGCAATTTGCAAATCTTGCAGAAGAACTGCTGATACTACCGATAAGATGCACCTTTTACAATG
The DNA here is from genome assembly GCA_037577455.1 of Pangasius macronema. Taxonomy (NCBI): domain Eukaryota; kingdom Metazoa; phylum Chordata; class Actinopteri; order Siluriformes; family Pangasiidae; genus Pangasius; species Pangasius macronema. The sequence continues at coordinate 3,229,966 of CM074946.1, forward strand.
CAAAGCTTTGGCCTCTGCCTACTAGGTAGAAAGTGCTCAAAGGTCTGACATATTTAAGGAGTTCTTTTGCTTCCCTGCTTCTCCACTCCAATAGAAGAGCCCAAGAAATAGCCAGGTGCATTGGGGTTTTTTATTGCAATGGCTATGAGGCCATTTTCTGTAGTCGATAATGATGGTTTTTGGCTTCTAGTTAACATATAGGAGCCCAGATTCTGTCACGCCTTTTGCTTTTCTGCACTACTAACCCTGTGCAGTGAAACAAAAGCAAGTGTGATGCAAACCTTAAAAGAGGCGATTAGCAAAGCAATAACAAAGTGGTCAGCAGAAGCCATTCCCCAAAAGGCAGAACGAGGGAGGGGGGAGTGTACCAGTAGTTCCTGTTTAATTATGGACTATACGATCATCCAGTGGAACTGTTTTGGCCTCAGAGCTAATTCTGCTGAATTGCAGCAGCTGCAACTTTTAATCCTCTTTCCTTCTGTCTGCAAGAAAATTGGTTTCAACTGACACTAGTTCGTCTTTTAAAAATTTGTACAGTTTTAAATTCTTTGGGTGCAAACAACAGACGTGGTTCTTGTGCCACAGCTATTTTAATATGAAATAACGTGCTACATAGTCGGTTCAGCAGCAGTGCGTATGACTCCAGAGAGCTATTACAGTGTGTCCAATATACATTCCACTGGACAGGGCCCTAACACGCCATGACTTGGACAGCCTTGTCCAGCAGCTCCCCCCACCCTTCATACTTATGGGGGATTTTAATAGCCGCAGTACTTTATGGGGGTGGTAATCAGAGTAACACAAGAGGAAAGAGAATTCACTGACCTTCATGCCATATGCCTCCTAAATAATGGATCTCCAACCTGTTTACACCCAGGACATGGTACCTATTCAGCAATTGACTTGACTGTGTGTCAGCCGGAGCTACTGGATCTTACTGGATCTTTCATGGAAAGTGTGGCATGACCTCGGTGGAAGTGACCATTTTCCACGTACTTTAGTTCTCAAAGGAAGAGGAGAAGGGTCTAGTGAACAGGGATGGCATTTTAAAAAAGCAACCTGGTACCTTTTTCCACCTCTGTGTTATGAGAGTATTTTTATTTTTATATTTTTTATTTTTATATGAGAGTATTTACTAGTATTTTAACTTCCGTAGCAAATGATACTATTCTAAAAACATCACCCAATACGAAGCATAATCTTCTGCCATGGTTCAATGACAATTACAAAAATGCTATAAACAAGCGGAAAAAGGCAGAACGATATTATTTCAGAAGTCCAACAACTGAAATCCTCATCGAATTAAAGATGAGCAGAGCACGGAAAGTAATTAATAAAGCTAAGAGGCAAAGTTGGAGACATTTTGTATCCAGCATTTCAGAAAATAATTGAAAGACTTTTATAAAAGACTAATAAAAGACTTCTCCGAAAAAGGTGTGGAATCTAATATGCAGTATGATGGGCAGTCAAGATAAAATATTAACCACGAAACAAGAAGTTCCTTGCAGAAACCTTTGCAGAAACTCTACTGAAAAATTACCTTCCTGCTTTTCAAGTAGTTCAGGCTCCAGAAAAAAAAGGTGTTAACATATTCTCTGATAATTTGGAAAACATATATCCAACATTTTACCATGGAAGAATTACTGTTGGCTATAAACAGATCACATGATACAGATAACATACACTGTCAGTTTTTAAGGAATTTACCTCATACTACTTTGTGCTTGCTTTTAAAATTTTTTTAAACTCCATTTGGATATCCGGACATATTCCATCTTCCTGGAAAGAAGTGGAATTCATTCCCATTCCGAAAGCGGGGAAAGATCACAGTGAACCTTCCAGTTAACTTCCCATAGCTCTGACAAGTTGTTTATGTAAAAGTGTGGAGAGAATGGTTAATGAATGCCTTGTATGGATGTTGGAGTCCAATCACCTTAAGTAATGCTCAGTGTGGGTTTAGAAAAGTAAGAAGTGCTACAGATCACCTCATCAGCCTTGAGAGTTACGCATGTGATGCTTTTATAAGAAGGGAACACGTGATTTCTGTTTTAGAAAACGCATATGATACGACTTGGAAATACAGTATTTTAAATGATTTGCATCAACTTGGTTTCAGAGGATGGCTGCCTACTTTTACTGACAACCTCTTACCTAACAGACTGTTTTAAAGGGTACCTAATACCTTCTCTGTCTTATACAGACAAGAGCTAGGAGTGCCTCAAGGTAGTATTATATCAGTTACTTTTTTTCACTATTAAAATAAACAATATCGCAAAAGTAATAGGGCCAGCAATCCACTGCAGCCTTTATAAGGATGACGTCTGTGTTTGTTACAGAGGTAAATTCATGCATCGTATTGAACGCAAAATCTAGCTGACGTTAAATGGAATACGGTCTTAGTCCGTATCAAATGGTTTCAAGTATTCAAAGACCAAAACTCTTTGTGTGCATTTTTGCCAATTACAACTCTCACCACCTCGACCCAATCAAAGTTGTCAAAGAGACAATATTCCTTGGCATAACCTTTGATAAATTGTCCCTTATCTTCACTTCAAAAATTTAAAACACAGTTGTTTTAAAGCCATGAATATCTCTAGCCAAGACTAAGTTGGGAGCAGAAAGCTCAGTTCTGCTGAAACTGTATAGACCACTGATTTGGTCAGGTCTCGATTATGGAAGCACGGCGAATGGCTAAGGTAGGAAATCATATATCCAGCTGTTGGACACTTCACCATCAAGGTCTGTCCTTCAGAACATCACCAGTGTTGAGGCTAATGAACTCTCTTTGGAGAGTAGACATCTCAAATTAGCCCTGCAATATACAACAAAGCTATCAACCAATAAATATAATCCATCTTATTATGTAGTATTCTCACCTCAGTCTTCATGGTTGTATGAGGAAAAGCCAAGGTATATTCGTCCCTTTGGACTACAGATTATAAGACCCTTCTAGAAAATCTAAAAGTTGATGTGTGTGTACTGGATCAGACACACTTCTGGATTATCCCCAATTGGAATATCAAGAAACCAAACATAATCATGGATCTAACAAGAAACAAAAAATCTCAAACATATCCAATACAGATTCCCAGCCATTGTTCAGCTTTTACTGCAGAAGCCACTGCTATTATTTTGGCACTGTATCGTATTAAAACTTATCAACACTAGAATTTCCTAATAATAACAGCCTCAAAATCATATCTTCAAACTCTGGCATCCCTCAAAAATGAACTTATGTATTTTTTAAATGGACTGCTGTCACAGAATTTTAAAATGATTTTTATGTTGGGTACCAGGACATTGTCAAATTCCAGGAAATGAGCAAACAGATGTTGCTGCTAAGACCCGGAGTAGAAGCTCGAGTTTTTTACATGTGATATACCGGTTTTCACTGGACTGGTAGTGTAGGTTTGAAACCGTGTAAATTTGAAGCACACAGTTGTATAGAATGTCTTTGTATGCTGTAGCTTTACAGTTTCCCTTCACTTAGAACTAAGTGGCTCAAACCTGTTCCAGCATGACAATGCTCTTGTGCACAAAGCTGGCTCCATGAAGACATGTTTTGCAAGGTTGGTGTGGAAGAACTCGAGTGTCCTGCACAGAGCCCTGACCTCAACCCCACTTAAGGTGGACACCTTTGGGATGAACTGGAACACCGCCTGCACCCAACATCAGCGCCTGACCTCACTAATGCTTTTGTGGCTGGATGATCACTAATCCCCACAGCCACGCTCCAACATCTAGTGGAAAGCCTTCCCGGAAGAGTGGAGGTTATTATAACAGCAGAATGGGGCTAAATCTGGAACAGCTGTTCAAAAAGCACATATGAGTGTTCTAGTCAGGTGTCCACAAACCTTTGGCCATATAGTGTACCTCAAACCCATTATAAACTCTTATGCCTTCAAAAAATGGTAAACCTATTGGGATCAGATAAACTTTGCAGAATCAATCCTGTTGTTGGTAGAAAACGTTGTCTCTACTTGGGTAATCACTGGGACCATAAGTCCAGTATCTTTGAGGCCTGTTTTAGTGGATTGTGATGGTTTCAACTCTGGTAGAACTTTAAACCTTTTAAAAGATAAACTTTAAAAAAAAAAAAACAAAAAAAAACTTCTGTAATTTGTTACAGTTTAACTTGTATCTCGCCATGAAAATAGCCATGGTAGCTGGCGTGACGTTAAATTATAAGCAAACAATAATAAAACAAATTATCTGAAAAAAGTCTGGATACTTTCTGAACCTACTGAACATTTCTTGTCGATGAAAATTTTGAAAAACATAATAAAATTTCTGGTTTATTTTTTAGTAGTCTTAAATGACATATTCAGGTGGATGTAAAAAAAAAAAAAAAAAAAAGGAACAAAAATGAGTATCATCTGATCAGTTGTTTACATACAGTAAGCTCATTTGTATTTTACTCACAGAAGGAAATTATCTGACCTGACTGGACAAAGAAAAAGAAAAAGAAAAAAAAGAAGAAGAAGAAAAAAAAAAACTACCTCTAGTGTAGAAGCGTCTGATGTGCAGCTTCATGCATAAGCAAACAACTGTATTGGAAACATGCCTGTAGGTGCAAAAATATTGAGCTTTTTTTTTGAATGTGCTTTTTTTGAATTATTTTGTGCTTTCTGGCCGGGTTATCAGGCTGGTTTCATAAAAATGAAATGTTGGCCATTTGCCATCAACTTGGTAAAAGTGAAAGTTAAATGTCTCCTCGTTCGGTGGACGTAATGTCCTACAAAAATAAAGTGTAGTTGAAACCTGGTACTTTGCAACATTTAGGAAGTGGTCATGGGCAGATTTGCCCCAAAATACGTTCCTTTAAAATGTTTTTCTGCTTCTATGGATTCATCATTGTGTTGTTTCAAAAATAGCTTGACATCTCATAGACTAATGGGTTATCGAATAGAAAAGTTATATAGTCTACTAGTCTAATTTACACAATATAATATTTATGGAGGGGCCATAATGGCTTAGTGGTTAGCATGCTTGCCTTGCACCTCCAGAGTTGGGAGTTGATTCCTGCGTCTGCTTTTTTTATTTTTTATTTTTTAAATTAATTAAATACATGTTCTCCCTGTGCTTTAGGGGTTTCCTCCAGGTACTCCAGTTTCCTCCCTCAACTGTTGAGGATGCAGGAGATAGGGATAGGTGGAGAGTGATGATTCGCTGTGGCGACCCCTGAAGGGAAAAGCCCAAAG